>CAOLHI010002088.1:0-294537 GCA_948474755.1 Ctenosaura bakeri | reverse complement strand
TGTAAACATCGCAGAAATTATTGTTTATTTTATCTGTTGAAATGTGAATAAAATTATTTTTTAAAAAATAAATATGTGAAGGGATGTCATGTCGAGGAGGGAGCGGGCTTGTTTACCACTGCTCTAGAGACTAGGACAAGGAGCAATGGATTCAAGCTGCAGGAAAAGAAATTCTACCTGAACCTGGGAAAAACTTCAGAGCTGTCCATAGTGGAATATGCTGCTACCTCAATGGAGTGTGATGGAATCTCCTTCTTTGGGGGTTTTTAAACAGTGACTGGATGGCCATCTGTGGAAGTGCTTTGATGTGGGTTCCTGCATGGCAGGGGGTTGGACTGGATGGCCCCTGGGGTCTCTTCCAACTCTATGATTCTATGACTCAACATACTGTGTGTTTCGATGTGTAATATGCGATGTACATTAAGTACTGGGATATGTTGTGCTTTGGGATACATTGCACTTTGGGGCATGTTTATTGGAAGACATTGCATATTAGAATATCTTGTGTGGTGCCCTGTTCTGTATTGTCACAATTCACTAGCATGGCTGGATCTTGGCTGATATTTTTCCTGAAACAGATGACTTCCAAGCTTTGGAATGGCTCTCTCTACACTTAAGGCACAGTACTATATGTGTGCATTCGTACAGGGACAACAGCTGTAATTTATGGTTTGTAAATGCTGTAGAAATGAGTCAGAGTTGGAATATTTCCTCCTGCATTGCCCTTGAGTGTAAGTTGGGAACAGTTGTGGTGACTGTAGGGGAAGAGTGAAGAAGACACTCGTACTGCCCTTGGCAAATAATGTGCGTATTACAAGTCCCAACTCAGCCCCATGAAACTTTGGGGACACCCATCTTCCTTTTGTGACCTTCTGGTTAAATGCATTGTGCATACAGATTGCTAGATCAACCAGCAGCCGATTGGGCCATGGGCTTTTGGTGTTACTGACCTGGATGCCCGGGCTGTGTTTGAGGCATTAACGGGGTCCTTATGACAAAGTAGTATTCTGTCTTATGATAAATCTGAAGCCAAAAGCAAATGATGTGTGATCCTGACTCACCCCCAGGAATAACTGGAGGCTCCCATCTCCTATTTACTTCTAAAATAGCAAATCCATTCAGTAAGCTTCCTCTTATCAAAGTTGTTTATTTTGCCATCAGTGCTACTTCAAAAAAATTTAATTCCCACTCTTCCTCAGAAGGGGGAATCAGGGTTCCCCCTATGTTTTAGCACAACTAAATCTTGCAGCAGCTGTCCTCAGCAAATTTCAATAGTCTCCTTAGGTTCGCCATTAGAGCTGACTTGCCCACACCCTATCTTCCCAAGGGACAATCACTCACCTTGAGAAGAGATTTTAGGGTTTGTGAAGACTTGATCTGCAGGAAATTCCCAATCAGGGGCAGAGGAGTGGGTCCAGGAGGGAGCCTCCCTTTCGGTGATAGTTTCCTCTTAGCTGTGATGATGGCAAGAGAACACAGGTAGACCACCAGGAAGAAGGTGACGGCTCCGACTATCTCCATGATGGAGCTTGCCACTCGTTCTACTCTCTTACTCCGAATGTGGAACCCCCGTTCCCACCATGTATTTATTTTGAACTGGAGCCAGCCCCACCTTCTGCCTTACATAAGTGGGTAACTTGATCACGTGGAGCATTTTCTCCCTGAAACTTTAATCCTTTCCTTCCTGGTTAATCAATATTGTGCTTATTTGGTATAGAGGACAAACAGGTTTGCCTTTCTGTTCCTGCAGAGAAAACATGGGCAATTTTCTTGAATCTTTGCAATCAGGTCATGATGGACAACTGAGACAAGCTGCCAAATAAGGCAGTCCTACAATACAAGTGAAAATTCCCCTAGCCGTTGCATCAAGTTGCAAAAAATGCAACACATTTGCTTAAAAGGAGGACAGATACCTTTTACTATCCTAACAGGTATTGTGAACTGTGCTGAATATCTGAATAATTGAGTTTTAATTGTGTATTTTAACTTTGTTTTCATTCTTATTTGATTGTTTAATATGTGTTTTAACTTTCGTAGTCTGTGATTTTTAGCTATATTTTAAGAATTATTGTAAGCCACTTTGCGTTCCTTCCAGGAAAAAAAGTGGAGGATAAATAAAGATAACAGTTGCAACAGCAGCAGCACATATGGGCAGCAATCTCAAATTCCTTTAGCATAGTGTAAATGTCCACATACAACAATATGTTATGCCAGCAGCGTGCACCCTCCATGCAGCAACACTGCTCTATGCACATCCATGACTGGGTGCCATTGGACCATGCATGATTGCAATGGTCCATGTGGAACCATATTGCATAACCTCCATGTGCATTGTGCACTGTAAGGCACAATGCACACCCACTATGCACATCCACAATACATAATGGTGTTGCGTGCTCAGCTTCACTTCCACGAAGGTCAGGGCCATGTTAATATTTGCACCACGGTGAATAATTCATCCCAAATGCTTATGCCAGTAGCTAGATGCCAGCAATGGAATGCTTTTTTGTTGGTTCAGCAAGAAATGCAGGCATTTGCTTTCTTGCCTGTCTCCTCCCTGTCATCCTTATTATCTCTAACATCACGACCGGTTGGCACTTTACCATTATTTCCAAATTCTGCCTCTCCTCTTCAGTCAGCATGATGCAGCAATGCCTTGTCTCCAAGCTAGCCCAGCCACTTGATGTATTTCTTTCTCGTATTGCTTCACAATTTCTCCCCGGGTGAAGCCAAAACATGTTGACTTCCGTATAGGGCAAAGGGATTAATCCAGCCTTTGTTCCATTAATTTGGAAAGTAAAGTCATTAAGGGGTTATTCCCCATGGAAGGCACAGATTACAATTTATCATCCTAACACATTATTCCCAAACCCTGGATTATATGCATTTGCGGTTTCAGAAAATAAAAAATAAGATATAGTGTGATTGTAAGAGTCAAGTAGGCTGTTGTTAGGAGCCAGGATGATTAAATTTGTGTAGATGATACATTGTTCTCTATATGCTAGCAGGTTCTTTCTCATCCTCCCTTTGAATTGGATTTGGATGTTAGAGAACTCCCCAATTCCAATTCCTGCAGGTCTAAATCCACTTATGAAGTTGTGAGTCCCCAAGAGGATTCCAGCCCTTATTATTATTCTTTGGTTAGAAATGAAATGCTACAAGGTCCTAAACAGTGAAACCTCTTTGGTTTTTGCCTCTTTAGGATAAGCAAGCAAAAACAGAAGGAAGTATCAAGATTCAAAGCCTAGGGGTCTTTAAACATTGTGGGGTCATGCAGGACATCAGGAATGATGTGAAGGTACACAGCAATAACAACACACTTTTCTGTGCACTGAGATCCTGCAAAAGTCATTGCAAACTGACTTATGAACGTGTAAAATTGAATTGTGATGTTGCTCAATGTTTGTATTCTTTGGAGGGGAGCAGAGCCATAGCTACATCTCCCAGACCATTGCATGAATGGAGCCAGCAGCATGGCCATTCCATGACTCAATGCACCAAATGTCCTCCTGTGGGACATGCCATGAACATTGTGCATTAGGACATGTTGTGCTTTGGGACACATTGGATGTTGGGACATGTTGTTCATCAGAAGATATTGCACGTTAGAACATCTTGTGTGGTGCCCCATTCTGTATTTTCACAATTCACTAGCATGGTTGAGCATCATGGCAGTGAGATAGCTCCACCATGATAAAGTTACATATCATAGCCTCTGATATGGAGGATCTTGGCTCTTTTTCCTGTAATAGATGACTTCCAAGCTTTGGAATGGCTCCCTACACACTTACAGCACAGCACTATATGTGTGTGTGTGTGCAGAGACAACAGCTGTAATTTACAGTTTGTAAGTGCTGTAGAAGTGAGTCAGAGTTGGAGCATTTCCTCCTGTTTCACCCCTGAGAGGAGGTTGCCTTTGGGGACAATTGTGTTGACTGTAAGGAAAGCGCAAACGGGAAACTCGTACTGCCCTTGGCAATTGATGTGTGCATCCGGACTCACCCCCAGGAACAACTGGAGGCACCCATCTTCTTTGTGTGAGATTCTGGTTAACTGAGTTGTGGATGCTTGTTGCAAGATCACCCTACAGCTGATTGGGCCATGGGGCTTTTGGTATTCCTGGCCTGGATGTCTGGGCTGTGTTTGAGGCATTAACAGGGGTCCTTATGACAAAGTAGCCTGCGGTCTTATGAGAAACCTGAAGCCAAAAGCAAACACTCAATGCATTGTTGTTATATATTATATTTCAAGGCAATCTTAAGGCTTACACACTGCTTAGGCATAGATACAAAAGCAGAGAAGAAGGCATCACAATCTTTGGCCTCAAAAGCAGAAGGTATAGTCTGCAGCGAATCGTGAGCTTCCTCACTCTCTTTCTGGGCTCATCAGCAATGCCTCATTCCAACAAGTCTGAGGATGAAATATGGAAGCCAACTTTTAAACAAAAGCCTGCAAGAAAGCTAGAAAACAGAACAAAAAGTCTCATCTAAAGAGTTTCAGTGTGTGTGGAAGAGTGATAAGTTTGGACAATCTGCACCTCTTTATTCAGCGTTGGATGATGGAGAGCCGGTAGAAGGGTGGGATGGAGGCAAAGCCAAACTCTTGAGGAGCTGTGTCAATGTCTTCAGGGGGTATAAGGGATTTCAGCTGGAAACTCTGCAGGATGGTGGTAAAGAAGAGGAAAAGCTCCATACGGGCCAAGGTTTCGCCCAGACAGATCCGCTTCCCTGCAACAAACAGACGAGAATCATCAACAAGGAAGGACGTGGCTGCCTTTTGATGAGATGTATTCTGATGAACACTTGGGTGAGGGCTTTGCTGTATACTCAGCCTGCCTCAACTCATAAAATATTAGGGGCTCTTTAGACTTTTCCTCATGACCAGCAATCCCATCTCAAGCAGATTTTGCCCATTACTGTCATATACAGCTTAACTAGCTTTCCAAGGTGAAACGCTCAGATTGCAGCAGCAGCGTTTACTGAGGTAAAGCAAGTGTAAGACTGAGGTACATTGGGTAGCAGTCAGGTTATATAGTAGAGCATACAAATGTGGGGGTGAACAATATTGATTGGTGAGAGCAATATATGTCACCTTCCCCCACCCGAGACCCTAAGGTTTCCCTTGTTCTTATCTGCTCTACTGGTTCTTTTCACAATGTCTCCCTGGGATCACACATTGCCTTGACAAGATCCAAAGCCAAACATGAGGAACAAAACCAAATAGAATGCAGTCCTTCTGCTCATTTGCAAAATTGTATGGAAGGGCTTTACCTGAGGAGAATGGGACAAAGGCTTCGTTCTTCTTGAAGCGCCCATTCTCATCCAGGAAATTCTCTGGGTTGAAAGCAAAGGGGCTTTTAAACATTGTTGGGTCATGAAGGACACTGCTGAGCAGAGGGTAGACTTCTGTCCCCTGGGAAAGAAAAGAAACAGGGTCGAAAGGTGAAAAATCCAACGTTTCAGGAATGGCACCAGTGCTTTCTACAGCAGCGCATGTCCTGCCATCCATTTTTGACCCATGAGTTCCACTTAAATGTTCAGCGGAAAGATGTTGGAACAGTTGAGACTATCTGTATTTGGCCACGTACTTCATTTAGTTCTTTTGATATTCAAGGATAAAGCTGTCTTCATCAGGAGCAGATTAGCAAACAAATAAAGCAGAATATCCCATAAATATTGTTTATTGTTTCAAGACAGCACATCCCTGGATCTTCTCTTGTCTTTCCTGAAGTGACAGTTCTTGGTATTTTAGGGATGACATAGCTTGTGGAGGAGGTAAGATTGAGTTCTGAAACTTTCATCTGCAGAAACTGTTTTGAATAATATGAGTAAGGGCAACTATCTAACAAAATAATCCCACTCCAAGGTATTAAATTCCTTTTCCACCTTGATAACAGCTATATATAGGAATGGCTACCACAACATCCAGTAGTAAACAATGTTCATAGGCAAATTTTGGGTTGCTTGAGGACACGCTGCATTGCCAAATGATACCTGTGAATGGCTTGGAAAGAAAGGAAGTATTTCATAAAAATTGACTACCATTTTGGAAGAACATATCACTTGTGGCTACCTATAATTCCTGTTAGCGATACCTTGGGAATGATGTAGCCTTTGAATTCAGTGTCACAAGTAACCATGTGGATAAGGTCCATGGGAATGAGATCGCTGAACCTCTGCACTTCATGGATGACAGCATCCATGTACGGCATCTGGCTCCGGTCTTCGATGCTTGGGACACGGTTCTGTCCAATGACTCGGTCAATTTCTTCGTGTACTTTGGCTGTCAAATATATTCACTGAATTAATTCTTAGATTTCTCATTCCAAAAGGAAGCTGAGTTTCTAACTTCAATATAATCAGATGGGACATCCATGTTCAGAGAGGTATGCTGAAACCGTGTATGAGGGCCTTTTCTAGTATTTCCTGAAAGTGGCTTCCAGTTGGAAGGAGATACTCAACCAGTTTTCCCCATCCTCACCCCTCCGTACCTTGAACATCAGGATATTTCATCAGAAGCAGAAAGCCGTATCTCAGGGTGGAGCTGACTGTCTCTGTTCCCGCAAAGAACAGGTTGAGGGTGGTGAGCAAAAGGTTCTTGTCATTAAATTCACTGTACGGCTTGTCTTTTTCCTGAAGACGGGAAAGAATAAAATATTATGAAAACACTTAATGAAGGACCATGGACAACGAGACTGGGAGAGTGTATTCTGTCTTGAGAGTGAACTGAAGCCTTTTCTGCACGGGGCGAGGGAATCGCCCCGTGCCGGTACTCACTGGACCTGTGTGCTCCACCCGCGGGTCCAGGCTGGTCCGGAGCAGTCCATGGCTGCCGCTCTGCGCTGCTCCGGGGACAAAAATGGCGGCTTCCGGTTGGTGGAGACTCTCCACCAACCGGTGAAACTCGCCAGCCTAAAGCCTGCTCCCGGCAGATCTGCAGGCTGACACTGGTGCGAACCTGCAAATCTGCACCGGGCGTGCTCCATGCTTTTGAAAGACCTGTTTTAAGCAGTCTTTCAAAAGCACGCTGAATGACCAATTTGGGTCGTTCCAAAGCGGGCTGAGGTCCGGAACTACACAATGTAGTCCGGACCCAGTCCACTCCCAGGTGCAGTCATCCTCCCTGGTGGACACTCTGCACCGTTTTAAAAGTCTCGTGTGGAAAAGGCCTGAGACTAAACAAGTTGCATGTTTCCTTCCCCATCATTAGAGTCATGGAAATATAGAGTTGGAGGTCATCCCAAGGGTCATCTTGCATCCTCCTGCTATGAAAGGGTTTACCCAAATCTAAAGCACACCTAAGGAATGCCCATCCAACCTCTTTCTGAAGACTTCCAAAGAAGGGGAGTCCCCCCTATTCTGAGGCAATCTATTCCAGTGTCAATCAGCTGTTACGGTCAAGAAATGTTTCCTAATGTTTAGGAAAATCTCTTTTAGAGGGAAAACCCAAAACCTTAGTTCCATTTCATTTTGCGTTTGAGATGCAAACTTGGAAAAACTTTGGGTCTGGTATTCTGTTAGTTGCATACATCAGAGTAATACCGGAAATAGTTTTTTTTTGGCTGTTCGGAGGGAGGATTCACTACCTTTCTTGCATAATGACCCCCTCAAAATCTTCTTTTCTCTCTGGAGCTCCCCTTCATTTGCCAAATAGCAATTTACTGGTGAGTTGGGGGCTGGGATGGAGAAGTGTCTTGTTATCGGTCTATTTTGGGGATGCATAAAAAGAGCATCCTGTAGGACCTCCTGGGATTTTTAGAGGTCTCAAAGACTGATATCATTACTGTGCACCCAAAGCCTTAGGCACATATCTGGATGCTTCTCCACTGGTCTCCACTATCACTGGCCATAAGCCCTGTGATGGTGGAGGTGTCCAGCATAGGAAACATTTGTCCTGAGTTAAGAAGAGGTAGGGCAATTCTGCCCTGGGTGGAACATTATGCCTTACCTTCTGATGCATACGCCATCGAAGTGTTCAGATTGCCCTTGAGACAATCTCAATTCATCCTGTGTCATCCTACTTTTTCAGTGGTTTTTTTTTAAAGCCTCAGTTTCTCTTTTCTTTTCCCACTTTGAGCTCTGCTTGCTTCCATTGGTGCAAAAACGTAAGTCATATGCCCTAAACTGAACTCACAGGGGAAGAAAACCCGAAGGTGGCAGAATCCTCATCCTTCCAACTAAGCTCAGGGAAAACTCAATGCTGCAGTCTCTGCCATCTTGTGTGTTCTTCCTCATTGATTATATTTATCTACTTGACCAATTTCTGATGTTGCTTAGCCATGTTTTGGGTTTTTTTCATGAGTGTAACATCGGAGGCTGTGCTGGTGAGGGGCTAAGCAAATACCGAATTTCACAAAAGTTTGCAGCTGAATGGAATTTTGGTTTTTGGTTTTTGGAAATGTTAAAATTTTGGATCAGAATTTTTTTCAGACAGTCTGGCTGTACTTAACAATTAGCTCAGAAAGTGGTATTCTTCATCACAGAGTATTTGCAAAGATTATTGACATGGATATTCAGGTTGCCCATTCAGGTTAGAAACCCTTCATTGGGTGTTTTGTAGTTATAAAAACCAAGAAATGCAGCAATTCCAGACTTATGGAAAGACCAATACTTATTAAAACCATTGTCTGTTGCAATCTTTGGGTTTTCTAAAGCAAGTTGTCAAACCATGCCACAGCACATTGCTCTGCCTAGCAGTATAAATGGCAGAATCCAGAGGAATGGTGGCATGATTTCCCATCTTTGTAAATATCAAATCACTGGTTAACTTCCTGTGGACCTAGAAAGGATAGACAGTTCGATGCCATTTCAGGATATTTTGGACTACCACTTTTGTGAGACCCGAGAAACCCGCACAGCCATTGATCAAGAAGATAAGAATTGCAATCTGGAGGATACAAGGTTGCCTGGAGTTTGGCAGATCTTTCCCACTTCCATACCCACCAAAATACCTTTTCCATCTGGATGAGGAAGCAATCGATAAAGTCCCGTGTGAAGTTGGGGTCCAAAGTCTCCTTATTCTTCTGGATTCTCTTGGCAATGAACCGATTCATGTCTTCCAGGATGTCATAGATTTTGGTGTGGGGCCCTGGGAAATACTTCAGGAAGTCGGCATAGATGTCGTAGAACTGCATAAGAAGACAAAACATGCCTAGCTGGAAACCTGCCATATTCTTCCCTGGCATCACCAGAGTTTTCCTAATTTGGCCCCAGAGAATTTCTAGAGTTGGAAGAATATTGTTTGAGATGGGCTAAGCAGACACAGAAACACACAAATGCTTAGAAATCTCTTTGGGGTGGCACCCTATTTGTGACTTACGTGCATGAAAGTGCAGCTTGTTGTTGTGTGCCTTTAAGTTGCTTCCGACTTATGACAACCTTAAGACGAACCTATCACAGGGTTTTCTGGGGCTGAGAGTATGTGACACACCCAAGATCACCCAGTGGGTTTCCATGGCAGAGCAGGGAATCAAACACTGGTCTCCAGTGGCAAAGTCCAACACTCAAACCATTACACAAAACTGGCTCTTAAGTGAAGTTTACACGTGCCAAAGTCCCATTTTGAACAACAGCAGAGAGCTGTTCACTTGAGCCAAACCACTTCTTGGCCACCATTAGCTCCTAGGAAAGACCCTCCTTACTGGCCTATACCAGTGAGGGGAGGGAGGTGATTCAAATCACATAGATCCAGCTGCTCTGACATACTTGGGGAAGGAAAAGATGTGTGCATTCCATTTGAGAGAGTACTGTCATTTCTTCTCCTCCCGACTAAGCTAAAACCAGCCGCTTCTCCACGGTTTGAACCACTTCTCTCACGCTGTTTCCCACCAATAAACATCCCCAGTAGGAATTCCTCTCTGGGTTTGATGGCTTTTGGGCAGAGTGGAAATAAAAAACTGCAGACGTTATGGAGTTATGTGCCAATGCAGAAACTCAGATTTTGTGTGTCACCCGCAGGGCGCACATCAAATGAAGTGCCCCATATCAACTTCATAGAGGTATATCTTACTCTTCAAAATGAGTATTTTCTAGCTAACTGACTAGCAATGTACATGTTCCCAAGGCATGATAAAGCAGAAGCTTTATGAATGCTGGAGAAGTCTGCTGCATATGGGAAAAGGCAGACAAAGCAATGACTGTTGATGCTTTAACTAGTCAGCCAAATCCCTGTGGACAACATACAAGCCTGGCATGTTAGTGTCAAGGCTAACTCAATGTTTCTAGGGTGGAAACCTTTTCCTGCAATAGTAGGCTCCTACTAGCAGTTGGCACCAAGAGCTGATCCTCCTCCATTTTTCCAATCTAGAGGAGTATTCGTTACCTGAGACCAGGCTGTACTTGTCTCTCTGAAGATTTTGTTTATCATCTCCAAGAGCGCCTGGAATTCCTTGTCCTCATAGTCAAAACGGTCCCCAAAAACTATGGAGCAAATGACATTGGAGACAGCCCGGCTGAGGAAGTAGGTGGGGTCGAAAGGCTTCTCTAAAGTGCAAGGACAGAGAGAAAGGATGAGGAGTCAACTTCATTGAAGGTACTGCTGGTGCCTAGAGCAGCCCCACTCAAGTCCGCATCCTCCAGATGTTTGGGCAGGATGGGAGCTTTAGTTCAATGCATCTGACAGGTTGGCATCAGGATGGTTAATGGTGACCTAGAGAATAACTTGCAGGAGATGTGGAAATATGAATACCGTTGGCCCTTCACTGTCACTAGGATTAAGAGCACAGAACACTTGCAAAACTGGAAAAACTGCAAATACCAAAATACCTGCATGTATCTACGGGAAGGGGACCAAGGCATGGTTGGGAAAGTGAGCACCCAGAGTCTAAACCAAGTCAAAGAAAGGAAAGGAAAAGGGGGTAGGTGAGCATGGTGGCCCTAAACTTCCTCTCTTTCCTCCATCTCCTTCCTTGGGTTGGAGGTAGCATGAGTACTGCAGTTATATCGCCATACCAAAGTCATTCTAGCTATGCCATCATAGCTACATTCCCAGTGGAGAAGTTCGGCCATAGTGTTTTGCACAAAATTCGCTGAAAATGAATAACTAGAGGAAGGGGGAAGTTCTGAGTATTTTGGAAGAAAAATGTTGGTGTGACTGATCTTTTTTTATGAGGTGTTTTGACATATTGAAACATCCTTTTCTTGTGGAGATTGGGAAAATTTTGTAATACTCTTCACATCTCAACTTACCCTTAGTCTTTCTAAATTCCTCCAGCAGAAATTGGGCCTCCTCTTGGATGCGTTCATGAATGGATTTTTTCCCCATTCCAAAATCCCTCAGGACAGTGAGGGAGAAGCGGCGCAGTTGCCTCCAGCGCTCTCCGTTGGAAAAGACCACCCCTGTAGGAAACAGGAAAGAAATGGCATGGCAAACAGGAAGGAGCAGAAAGGGTGGGAGCAGCCATGATAGCAAAGCCAATTGGGATGCCTCACCATGTCCTTCAAAGTTCCGTTCTAGAGTAGCATTGGTTACCCTTCCACTAAATTCTTCTGCCTTGTCTACCAGAGCCTCCTTCACTGCTTGGTGTCCACATAAGACCACAACGGGACGTGTTCCAAAATAGACAGTGAACACCGGACCATATTTTTCACTCAGCTGTGTAGGAAAATAACATGTTAAGTTGGCGCAATCTCGTTAAGAAGCAGGCATACCTTCTGTAATGACCTATCATGCCCTGCTCCGAAGAACCTGAGAGTGAGGCGGAGAGTTCTGATTCAGAGGCAGAGGACAGTCCAGACAAATGGACTGTCCACCACCAGCAGCATGACTGGGAATCAGAGGAAGAATCAGCACAGCCACCTCCCTTGGCAGAATGATGGCAAGAGAAAGAAGGACTTGGGCATTCAGCTCATTTATATACCAAATGAGCCCTAATGAGAGAAGACTTGTATCAACACTGCTAAACTATAAATGAGAAACATCTGGCTTCTCTCACCAGGGTTGACAACTGCTCTTCTTGGTGGTTGAAATCCTGCATCTGTCCTTTGCCTCCTTGCCAAGAACTCTGTTTCCAGTTGGACCTTCACCTGCCCTGTGACTGCAATTCTGGTTTGCCCCTTTTGGATTGGATATCTTGGGACTCTGGACTTTTGGCTCTGATTCAGACTGAACTTGGACTGCGCTCTCTCTTTCTCTCTGCCGTGAGTAAGAGCTCTGCTCCTACAGCCTGCTATTCACTCTTGGGCTCTCTGCTCAGCTGCCTGGCCTGTCTGGTATACGACATGATGTACTTGGCAATGGTTCTGTTCTGCAACTCAAGTCCACCGGAACCAGTGGGCTTGGTGTCTGATAGCAGAAAGAGACAGAGTCCAGGAGACCTCTCTAGTTCAGGACCAAATCAGACATTACAGAGTAGATTGAATCTTAGTGGGGCTTCCCTGCTTCATTTAAAGCAAGGGCTTTAGAGCTGACCAAAGCAATGGCTTGTTGGCAGGAGGTAATTATCTCTTTTGGTGCAAACAGTTATCAGTATTAAAATCTGCCCCAGCTACTTTTCACTGTTTAGAGAAAAACAAACCCAAGTATAGACATACTTCAGTTAACAAAACCCCTGACAAGGAAGGTCCCTTTTACAAAGTCTTTTTATGACCTAGCCTTTTCCTCATCCTCTATCTAGCTGGAAGGTATTTTTAGCAGCATTAGCATTAGGAGTATGGTGAAGGAGTGCTAGAGAGACACAGATTATCAGGGTCCGGTCGCAGCAGCAGGTCTGCAGTGAGCAATGCAATGAAGTTTAAGGTGGGGAAAAGTAGAATTTTACTCTAGCCAGTGCTACTGTAGCTGTGTGTACCTGCCTACAATGGCAAATTTAAATACCAGCTCCCTGCAGAATTATAAAAAGAATTATATATAAAATCTGGGAGAAATAAAAAAAAAAAAGGTTAGGAATGAAGATACAGTAGTGGAGCTTGGAGCGTGTGGAGAGGGGGCAGGAGGAACGTGGCCACGGGGTGTGGAGGTGTGGCCACAGTGCTGGGGGCTTGGCTATGAGCTGGGACACCCCAAAAACATTACCACTAGGGGTGAACTTCCCCCCATCACCCCCCCCCGCCGCCCATCGCTACGTGACTGTGAAGATACCTGGATGGCTTTCACCATAAGAGAAGGGAAATGAGAAGTTTGCAAGTATAGATTAGATAGATGGATTTAATAAAGAAGGAAGGAGAGAGGTGGGATATTAAAGATATACAAAGTTTAGAACAAGAGGGTTTACAATGCAATGGGCAACATATTACTTTTCATCCTGGAGGGAAGTGACTAGTGGGGTGCCACAGGGTTCTGTCCTAGGCCCAGTACTGTTCAATATTTTTATCAATGACTTGGATGAAGGAATGGAGGGCATGCTCATCAAATTTGCAGATGATACCAAACTGGGAGGGGTTGCTAATACGCCAGAGGACAGGATCAAAATTCAAAATGACCTGGATAGATTGGAGAGCTGGGCCAAAGTGAACAAAATGAAATTCAACAGAGAGAAGTGTAAGGTCCTACACTTAGGTAGAAATAATGGAATACAGAAATATAGGATGGGGGACACGTGGCTGGATAGCAGTACGTGTGAAAGGGATCTAGGAGTCTTCATAGACCACAAGCTGAACATGAGTCAGCAGTGTGATGCGGCAGCCAAGAAAGCCAATGCAATTCTCGGCTGCATCAATAGGAGTATGGTGTCTAGATCGAGGGAGGTACTGGTACCACTCTACTCTGCTTTGGTTAGACCCCATCTTGAATACTGTGTCCAGTTCTGGGCACCCCAATTCAAGAGGGATATTGACAAGCTGGAGCAAGTTCAGAGGAGGGTGACCAAAATGGTGAGAGGCCTGGAAACCATGCCCTATGGGGATAGACTTAGAGAGCTGGGGATGTTTAGTTTGCAGAAGAGAAGGTTAAGAGGGGACATGATAGCCATGTTTAAGTATTTGAAGGGATGCCACGTAGAGGAAGGAGAGGGCTTGTTTTCTGCTGCTCCAGAGACCAGGACAAGGAGCAATGGATTCAAGTTGCAGGAAAGGAGATCCCACCTGAACCTCAGGAAGAACTTCCTGACAGTCAGGGCTGTCCGGCAGTGGAATCTGCTGCTTCCATGGAGTGTAGTGGAGGCTCCTTCCTTGGAGGTTTTTAAGCAGAGGCTGGACGGCCATCTGTCAGGAGTGCTTTGAGGGTGTTCCTGCACGGCAGGGGGTTGGACTGGATGGCCCCTGGGGTCTCTTCCAACTCTACATTTCTATGATTCTATGATTCTAAGAGAAAAATGTAAGGAGGATAAGACAAAATTTGGTTTTGAGATAATAGAAATGGAATTTCAAAAAATGTTGTTGGGAGAAGATTCCCATTCAAGATAAGATACCAAACTAAGTGAACAAATAAATAAACTTATAGCCTTGGCAGAGATGTATAAGCTTATAAGTTTATTGAAAGGGAGAGCAATCGATTCATATCTGAAAACTTGGAAACCTTTCACAGATCACGTAAGGAGTAGAAATGGAGACTTAGCAATTATAGGATTTGATATGTAAAATAGGATAGATTTATTGTGGATAGAGAACAGGATAAAACTGAGGATATATTTTAATCTTGTTTGGAATAAGCCTGACAAAGGTCAGTAGGAAGTTTATTTACACAGGAGTTTCTATTTGCAGATGGAAAAACGTTCTATATTACAAAAGGGTAGTTTAACAGTGACGGCACTATTTAACGGATAATGGATGCAATTTCACTTCTAAAGACTAAATTAAAATTTCGGTAATTGAAAATATTGTCTTTTTTCAACTGTAGCCTAAATTAATTTTGTTTTAGATTATTTATATAGATGGAATGTGTATTACTTATGTATTTTTTACATATATGTGCTCTGGTTGAAATTTTTTTTAAAAGCCCTGAGGATATATGGAAGGAGACAGTGGAACAGACTTGGCTTTGGAATTTACAGCAGAACTAGAATGGAAAGGCATTTTATTATATCTGTATTAGTGTTTATGTGGTCTGTATCTATATCTGTAGGTTGGTATAATATGTGGGTTGGGGGTTTAGCAATATCTCTTTTTCCTTATACCCCTTTATCTACTCAGTAGAGTTTATTGTTTGTAATATATGTTGAATGTATGTGTTTTATTTTTAATTTGTGTAGGTTTTTTTGTTTGAATTTTTTTTGTGTGACTTTTGCTTCTTTGTTGTGTATTATCTTTTTAAATCTGAAACTAATAAAAATTATTTATTTTTTTAAAAAAGAAGTTAAACTCTATTCACAGGGAGTTCCCGAACAGATTTCAGTGGTAAGAAAAAGGAATGGAGAAATAGCAGTAAAACAGCAGGTTCCAGTAAAAAACATCTGAAGAAGAAGGTTACGGGAAGAAAAAGTCAAGATTGAAAAAGCTGATTTCGTAATGAAAGCCTCAGGTAGAAGCAGCCAGAATTCTTACTTGGGTTTATTTCCTCAACACTTTATGAAATAGGCTATATGAACATACAGCCTTCCAAGCTTCCCAGAACACCTTACAGAAGAATCCAAGAAAGCAGCCCAGTTTACTTTAAAAAAAAATCAAAGCAATGAACATTGTTGCATCTCCTGTATCTCCTATCCATTTCTCACCTCTTTTCCTTGTCAATAGGCTTTGTGTGCGTGATTGCATGAGTGCATGGTACTACATTCGTTTAATAAAATTCATTTATTTGGTACATTTGTCTGGCTTTTGCTTGGCCTGGCCCCATAAAGTTGGGTAAAAGATCCTGCTGGGTTACCCTGTCCCCTCGTTTCGCTATCGCCAGTGCTCCACTAATTTCCCTAGTCTTTATAACTTGGAGTGAATCCGGGTGTTCCCCATGGAACCCCCGGAAGTCAGGGTAACACTCACCTTGAGAAGAGATTTTAAGGTTTGAGAGGATTTGATCTGCAGGAAATTCCCAATCAGGGGCAGAGGAGTGGGTCCAGGAGGGAGCCTCCCTTTCGGTGATAGTTTCCTCTTAGCTGTGATGACGGCAAGACAACACAGGTAGACCACCAGGAAGAAGGTGACGGCTCCGACTATCTCCATGATGGAGTTTGCTGCTCGTTGTACTCCCTTACTCAGAATGTGGAACCCCTGTTCCCACCCAGTATTTATTTTGAACTGGAGTCACCCCTACCTTCTGCCTTACATAAGTGGGTGATATAATCTCATGGAGCATTTTATTACTGGAACGTTAATCATCTCTTTCCTGGTTAATCAGTATTATGACTGTTTGGACATATAGGTTTGCCTTTCTGTGTTTCTGCAGTGAAAATATAGGCAATTTGCTTGAATATTTGCAGTCAGGTCATGATTGCCAACTGAGACAAGCTGCCAAATAAGGCAGAGAGAAGGACAAACCTACAATACAAGTGAAAATTGCATAGAGTTGTAAAAAATGCAAGAAATTTACTTAAAAGGGAGACAGATATCTTTTACTATCCTAACAGATATTGTGAACTGTGCTGAATATCTGAATAATTGAGTTTTAATTATGAATTTTAACTTTGCTTTAATTCTTATTTGATTGTTTAATATGTGTTTTAACTTTTGTAGCCTGTGATTTTTAACTATATTTTAAAAATTATTGTAAGCCGCTTTGCGTCCCTTCCAGGAAAAAAGCGGAGGATAAATAAAGACAACAGTTGCAACAGCAGCAGCACGTATGGGCAGCAATCTGACATTCCCTTAGCATAGCGCAAATGTCCCCATACAACAATATGCTATGCCAGCTGTGTGCACCCTCCATGCAGCAACACTACTCTATGCACATCCATGACCTGGTACCATAGGGGCCATGCACATTGACAGTGCTCCATGTGCAACCATAATGCATAACCTCCATGTGCATTGTGGACCTGCAAGGCACAATGCACACCCACAATGCACTTCTGCAATGCATAATATTGCTGGGTGCTCAGCTTCACTTCCACAAAGGTCAGGACCATGTGACCATGTGAATATTTGCACCACGGTGAATAATTCATCCCGCACACTTATGCCAGTAACTAGATGTCAGTTATGGAATGCTTCTTTGTTGGTTCAGCGACAAATGTAGACATTTGCTTGTTTGCCTGTCTCCTCTCTAGCATCAACATCAGTTGGCACTTATTTCCAATGGATCATTCTGCCTCTCCAGTTGAATCAGCACGATGCAGCAATGGCTTGACTCTAAGATAGATCAGCCACCCGATCTGTTTCTTTCTCTTATCGATTCAGAATTTCTCCCAAAGTAAAGCTAGAGTACATTGTTCTCATTAGAGGGCAAAGGGATTAATCCAACATTTGTTCCATTAATTTGGAATGTAAGATCATTAAAGGATTATTCCCAATAGAAACACAGATTACAAATGGTCATCCCAAGACATTTTTCCCCATAAACCTTTGCAGATTCAGAAAGTAACAGAGAAGATATAGAGTGGTAGTAAGAGTCAACTAGGTTGTTATCAGGAGCCTTAATAATTACATTTATGTCGATAAGACATTGACCTGTATATGATAGCAGGTTCTTTCTCATACTCCCTTTGAATTTGCATTAAATTGTTTACTCTGTTATAGAGAGATACTAGCAGAGTCATGTCTGTTTATTGGACAACGATTAACTATAGACTTTTAAAAATATTAAGCTATCTCTCCCCTTTTTAATGGCATTATGCAGCTGGGGAAGGCTGTGTGCGAACCTGATCATCATCAGAAATTCTGAGTGGCATCCAGTGAGTGACATGATAGTATAAGTCTAATGTACATTGACACCCCCTTTTGCTGGTCAGTGCAGAGGTTGAAATTCTTCACCGACCAAAATCCCTCCCAAAGGCATCTCTTTAGTTATGCAATGCCTTCAACATGACCATTTCCATGTTTTTGGAGAGTGAATGCAGGCAGGACTCAGGTGAAAAGTGTTCAGCCATTTTCCTATAGCTGGATTTACAATGAACACATAATCTGCTGTTGCCTCCCAAGGGCCCTCAGAAGGTCCCTGTAGATGCCTCTTGCAGGGCATACAGCTACAGGAAAACAGCTGGAGGCATCTCTGCTGGTTCATCCCTCCAGTGACACAGAAGTGGTCATGTTGGGGGCAGGCAGTGGAACTTAAAAGGTGGGTTTTGAGGTATAGCATCATGAGACATAGCTACAGATGCCAGGCAGACATCTCCTAATGCACAGTCTCTCCCTGTGCGTCTTCCCATTTCTGCTTCTTGGTAGTTGCTTAATCTATTCACAATGATAAGAAGGATATGGGTTCAAGAGATGAAGTATAGATGTTATCCTGATTTCTGGGCTCCCTTGAGGGACACCTCGATTTGCTCCACATGATGGGGAATGGAAACTAGCCAGAGCACAAGCAATAGCAATGCAAGAGGCAGGGTAACCTAGCGGGGTCTTTTTACCCAGTTTTTACGGGGTCAAGCCAAGCCAAAAACCAAACAAGAATGTCCAATAAATGATTTTATTGAATGCAAGTCTCAGGCACCAACACAATCATGCACACATGCACCCAAGAGCTATTAAGAAATGAAAGAGAGGAATTTGGATAGGGGAGTATTGGAGGGGTACAGCTGGGGTAATACTGCACCTTTTCCTGAAGTCCTGGGTTCGGGGAGGCAGCAGAGAAGTGGGACTCAGCACAGAGAAGGCTGAGGGGATCACTCAACAGATGGAGAAATGGTCTGCTGGGATGACCGGGAGTGATCCAAAGAACTGCTCAAAAACTGTGACTATTTGTAGAGAGAAAAGTATCTGGAGGGCTAATCCTTTCCCAGGGAGAACAATGGGTATTGGAGTGATAATGAAGTTCCACCATGGTAATTTCCTTTGTGTGATGGGATTGCAAGGTGTTGCCAAAGTCTCGGGATCTTTGGCTGTGTTAGTTTGTGGTGTGACTTCATGTAAATAGTCCTCGCCTGATGGAATATTTGCTCAACTTGGGGCAGACACGCTAATCCCCTCAAGTCGGTGTCTTGGGGCTGAAGACCCTTTGTTTATTGTGGGTTTACACATCTTGAGGTCTCCTGGGGCTACGTGACTTGGGATTTTACTGACCTTATCCTGGTTTTCGATCTTTGACCGTTGCTGCCTATGTGCCCATCTGGGCGACCTCTCAGACATGCAGAATCACATTTAATATCAAAATTGTAGACTCTGGGATAGGGTTTTTCCAGTGGAGTAACATAGGTACGTCATGTCAACCCATCCCTTTCCCTTTCCTTTCCTGGTTTGGACCTGGGTGCTTGTTCCCCCCAATATGCCCCAGCTCCCTTCCCATGGAGACACAAGCACATTTTGATATTTGTGATTTTTTCCACTTTTGCAGAGGGTCCTGAGCCTCAAACCGTAATGCATGTGAGGGGCCAACAAGACATGTATGAACAGCTTACCTTAAACATCGTCTTCAATAATCTAGTTTTTTTTATTGTTCCAGGGGGAAAAAGTGGTTTTAGGGGGAGGAAATAGAAAGAAATCTTTTCCCCTTGACTTTCCTTCCTAATCTGTGAGTAAAAAAATGGAAGCCATGATTTTTTTAAAAAAATTGTTTGAGAGGCAGAAAAAAGAACGAGCAGTGTCCCTTCTCCCTTTGAAGCTGGAAAATCAAGTTATATAAGACAGTTACAACAATGGAGAACAGGCCATCTCCATTAGCGGGGGATGATGGAAAGCTCATAGAAGGGTGGGATGTTGGCAAATCCGCTCTCTCTGGGAGTTGCGTCAATTTTCTCTGGGGCCACAAGGGGCTTCAGCTGAAAACTCTGCAAGATGGTGGTGGCAAAGAGGAAAAGCTCCATACGGGCCAAGGCTTCTCCCAAACAGATCCTCTTCCCTGCAAACAAGATAGGAGAATCGTGAGAAGGGAAAGACCTAACTAGGATTGTTTCTGTACTACCCTGTTATAGTGGTATTATTCCACTTTCAAGATCCTGTGGAATTCTAGGGTTTGTAGTTTACTGGGGTGAAAGAGCTCTCTAGCTGAGAATTCTAAATGCCCCTCCTTAGACTGAAAAGCCCAGAATTCCACAGGATATTGAAAGTAGAATAATAGCACTGTAACACTGTAGTGTGGAAATGGCCTAGGTTTCTGTCAGGTATCTCCTGAGGGACACCTAATTGGAATATTTATGGTGCCATTATCGTGCCACATTCATAGAACCCTAGAATTTCTACAGATTTTCCCTCCTGAGCAGCCATCCTGACTGACCATGGCCTTTTCCACATTTTATTTTTAAAACGGGGCAGCACATCCTCCAGCGAGGACGTTTGCACTTGGGGGTGAACTGGGTCCGGACTACTTAATGTATGTCCGGACTTCAGCCCACTCCGGAAAGCCCAGAACTGGTGATTCCTTGTGCTATTGAAAGACTGATTAAAAGAGGACTTTCAATAGCCCAGCGCGCCCCAGTCCATCGCTGCGCTAATGTGTAGATCTGCAGGCTTGCACCAGCACAAGGCTGCAGATCTTCCGGGGGTGGGCTTCCGGCTGGCGAGCTTCTCCACCAACCGGAAGTCTCCATTTTCATCCCCAGAGAGTGTGTAGTGCGGATGTGCACTGCTCCGGATCAGCGTGGATCGTCAGGGGGAGCGTGCCAGTCCGATGAGTAACGGACTGCCCCGTTTTCCCCCCAAAGTGTGAAAAAGCCCTATGCCTATTACTTGATGCATGTGTGACCCATATTCAATTTCCTGTGAGTGTGAATGACCATTTTGGTGTTTCTGTTGGCTCAGTACCTCAGAGTGCAAAGAGATCCAGGATCCCTTTCAAATATGTAACTCTAAGACTCCTACCCTTAAAGTTGGCCTTAATATTAATCCTAAACCCTAACCCTAATTCTTAACCCAACTCTTCATTTGGCTAGATTTCACTACAACTTTGGTTGTCTTGAGGCAACGACTTTCTAAGATGATAGCCAGTTGAGTTCTGGTAATGTGGGCTTAGTGGGAGCTGGGATGGCTCAAAAATGTCAAGGTGATGGGCAGAGATTACTTAGAAACTATAGTAAACTTCCAAATAACGGCCATAGTGTGTACGAGAAGAGTTCAACATTGACTGTTTTTTTCCAGAAGAGTGGCTATGGCAGATTGGCTGTTTGCTATGAGAGAATAAGGAGGCCCACCATCATAAATTTGAAAGGTGACTATGTAATGTAAAATAATAATAAAAAAACTAAAAATGCAGTTCTTTTCCTTTGTAATAATATGCTTGGAAAAGCTCTACCTGCGGAGAATGGCACAAAAGCATCATTCTTCTTGAAGCGCCCGTTCTCATCCAAGAAATTCTCTGGATTGAAAGTGTAGGGGTCTTTAAACATTGTAGGATCATGCAGGACACTGCTGAGTACAGGGCAAACTTCAGTTCCCTAGGAAAGAAAAGAAAGAGGGTCTAGGTGAGCACTGCAAAAGTTCACAGAGAGCACCAGGAGGTCTTGGAATAGAGAGTCTCAATTTGTGGTAAGCAGTGAATTAGTGGTCCACGAGTTCTGTTTAAGGGTTCTGTGCAAAGATGGTGGACCAATTGATACTATGCATACTTGGGTCTGCACATCATTTATTTCTTCTTATGTTCAAGATCGAAGTTATTTTTCACCAGGAATGGAATAGCAAATAGGCAAAGCTGAATATTCCATGGATATCATTCATTGTTTCAAGACACCCTATTCCTGGACCTCCCCTGCCTTTCTTTTTCTCCCTATTCTTAGTACCTTAAGGATGACATCGCCTATGAATTTGGTGTCATGGGTAATCACATGATCCAGATTCATGAAGTGAGATTGAGGTCAAAAACCTTCATCTTCTGAAATTCTGTTCTTAATATCCTAAGGGCAAATCCTTGGCAAAAGTATTCCCTTTGAGGGAGTCAAATGCCTTTTCCCACTCCCTATACAGCCATCTATAGAAATAACCACCACAATAGCAGCAGTAAAAATGGCCTGTGTGAAGAATTGCTGCCTTGGCAAATGATACCTGTGGGTGGCTTGAGAAAAATGGAATATTCCACAAAAGTTTTTCAACATTTCATTGCTATCCCCACTGTCTGTACCTTGGGAATCATGTAGCCTCTGAATTCAGTGTCACAAGTAACCATGTGGGGCAGATCCATGGGAAGCAGATCACTGACTCTCTGTACTTCATGGATGACGGCATCCATATACGGCATCTGACTCCTGTCCTCAATGTTTGGGACACGGTTCTGTCCAATCACTCGGTCAATTTCCTCATGCACTTTTGCTGTCAAATGTAATCACTGAATTAGTTTCTTAGATTTCTGATTTTGAAAGCAAACCAAGTTTCTAACTTCATGTAACCAAGGGGAACCTCCATGTTCGGAAGCAGCAAAGCTTTGAATACCAGTTCCAGGAATATGTAAAGGCCTTTCCCTGTATTCAGGGTGGAAGGTGGAGGCATCTATAATGGGGAGGGTTCCTCAACTAGATTTCCCAGTACCCTACCCTCCATACCTTGGACTTCGGGGTATTTCATCAGAAGCAGAAACCCATATCTCAGGGTAGAGCTGGTAGTCTCTGTCCCACCAAAGAAAAGAGTAAGAGCTGTGAGCTCCAGGTTTCTCATGTTAAATTCACTGGATGGGTTATTTTTTTCCTGAAATGTGGGGAAAAACAAACAAAACATCATCAGGTCATTCCAGGAAGGACCATTATCAGTGAGACTGGGAAACTGTGTTTCATCTCGAGGGTGAATGTAGACCAGAAAAGTTCCATGATTTTCATCAGCTGGTTGATTTACAGATTGCAGCTAAGGTGCCAAATAGGAAGAGTATTGTCTTTAGCTGGCTCAGTGTAAGTTTGTGAAGCAGTGAACAAACACGCAGGAATTTGGCAGCAAAATGAAATTTTGCATATACACCTCAAACCATTTGGCTGGATTGGCAAGTAACTGAAAGAATGGCATTCTTGATCACAAGGTACTTGCAAAGATTATTGACATGGATATCCAAGTTGCCAGGTAAGGCTAGAAGCATATTCCTTGAACTTTCATGAAATGCTTCTCAGTAGTTGCAGGCAGTGTGAAATAATCCCATTTGGTTTAGACCATTGTCTATTTCTCTCGGGCTCTTCTTGTTTTCTTGAAAGGGAGTGATACTGCTACATATTCATTTCCTAGCCCAGAGCTTTCCAAACTTTTCATGTCAGCGACGCACCTTTTAGACATGCATCATTTTGCAACACAGTAATTTAGTAAGTGGAGGCAGCCCCTCCACCTGAGCCTGGCCTGTTGCTGCCCTCGCAGGGGTCTTCTTTGACCCAGGGTGGTGGCAGCGGGAGAGGCAGCCCCTCCACCCAAGCCTGGCCCACAGCCACCCTTGCTTGGGTCTTCCTTGGGCCCGGGTAGTGGTGGCAGCAGAGGCAGCCCTTTCACCTGGCCCTGGCCCACCGTGCTGATGGAAGAGGCAGCCCCTCCACCTGTTACATTTGTGCAATACACCTACACACTGCAGCTGACACACTGATGTGTCATGACACACAGTTTGGAAAGCTCTGTCCTAGCCCATTGCAATCTGTCAAGCCCTCACTACAGCACATTATGCCATCCAGCAGTCTAAAAGGCAGAGTTCCAGACATGATGGTGGCATGATCTTCCATCATTGTAAATATCAAGCTACTGGTTAATTTTTGTGTGGGTCTAAAGAGAATTATTGGTCTCAGGTGGTTTGGACTTCAATTCCTGTAAGCCTGAAATAGCTATTGGCCAAGAGACGGAGAAAGTTGCAATCTGGAGGACACCAGAATGTGTGGAATTGGCAGATTCGCATGCCTATCATTCCCACCAAGGTACCTTTTCCATCTGGATGAGGAAGCAATCGATGAAGTCCCGTGGGAAGTTGGGGTCGAGGGTCTCTTGGTTTTTCTTCGTTCTCTTGGCAATGAAGACCCTAATTCCATCCAGGAGGTCATAGACCGTGTTTTGGGGCCCTGGGAAGTACTTGAGGATGCTGGCATAGATGTCATAGATCTGCAACGAAGAGAGAAAACATGTCTAGCAGGTGACCCGTCATATTCCTCCCTGGCATCAGCCATGTGTTCCTAGTTTGCCCCTGGAGTTGGTCTAGCCACTCCTACTTGCAAAAGGGAACAAATCTAGAGCAACTGAATATGTTGCACTGACAGACTGGCTTGTTTAAATCTGTGCTATGTGAATATGGCCACTAACAAACAAAATGCATTAAACTGATCAGATCAGAAAGCAAATGTATTCTGGAGAGAAGACAAAGCAGCAGATCCACGTGCGATGTAACATGAATACAAGTGAAGTTTGCAAAATCTGTGAAAAGAGTAATGTGGTGCCATGTTCCTTTTATGAACAAATGCATCCACGCATATGTGCAGAGAAATGCACACGTATCATTATGAGTGACTGTTCAATGCATATCCACATGTATCTATTGAAAACCACAATAGCTTCAAGACTAATGGGCCTTTTTCATTACACAATGTCACGCTACACAATGATTCCACTTCAATCCTGGGATTTTCAGTTTAGTGACGGTTATTTAAGAATTCTCAGTCAGGAAGCTCCCGAGGGTTTTCTCTGAAGCAAACAAAGGAAGAGAAAGAATTAGGGAGAAGAATAGAATGAACACCAAGGGGAGGACAGAAATAGACCTACTGGAAGGAGAAAACAGCGGAGATGAGGGGATAGGAACAGGGATGTAATTCTTGACTAAGAATTGTGCTACACTGTGATAGTGCTATTATTCCACTTTCAACCTCCTATGGAATCCTGGGGTTTGCAGTTTAGGGAGGGCATTTAGAATTCTTAGCCAGAGAGCTCTTTGGCCTCAGTAAACTATAAAACCCCAGAAATCCATAGGATATTGAAAGTGGAATAATAACATCATAACAGTGTAGATCAAAAAGACCCCAATTTTCTTCTCAAAGGAAGCAACAAGTTACTTTCGTAATATCCTTTCCATTGTGAGAAAATCTTCAAAAACTATTCTGTGCAAAATTTGCACATGGTTATTTTGCACAGAAAGTGACATTTTCTGCATTGGAAACAGCATTTTCTGTGCAGAAAATAATATCCCTACATAGAAGTATTATTTTCTGCACAGAAAATGCTGTTTGCTGGACAGAAACACTCGTGTGTGTGTGTGTCTGTCTATCTGTCTGTCTGTCTGTGTAAATCAGCCATGTGCAGTCCCCAACTACAACATTTTCTGCATAGAAATATGCTATGCATAACCATCAATTTTCTGTGTGAATTTTTTACAGAATAAGTCCTAAGGGGCAAAGAATCTCCTCACTCCAGAATTCTTGACACTTGAAAATCATGGTTTGGTGCCATTTTCTTTCTGTTCCTAGGGGGAAATCGTTGAGGGAAAGAAAAAACATTTGAGGATGGGGAGAGAGAAAGATCATCTGGGAAGGTGCACTGTGGAAGAAAAAGAACATGGGATTGAAAAAGGCAGAAAACAAGTCCTTCTCTACCTGGGAGAAAGAAAACTCAGAGGGGTCAGGAGAGAAGAAAAGCACGTAGGTGGGTGGAAAGGACGGGTTGCATATTAAGTGTTTTGTAAGCTTTGTAAAGGTGAATATTTCTGCTGCCGTGTGTATGCAGTTGGAAAACCATGCTTATGACAGGAGGTTCCTACTAGCAGATGGGAACTGATTTACTCCTTCTTCCAGTCAGCAGAGAGACGACAATTTCAGGTACCTGGGCCCTGGATGTACTCATTTCCCGGAAGCTGTTGTTCACCATCTCCATGAGAGCCTGGAAATCCTTGTCCTCATAGTCGAAGCGATTACCAAAGACAATGGAGCAAATAACATTGGAGACGGCACGGCTGAGGAAAAACGTGGGGTCAAAAGGTTTCTCTGAAGCACAAGGGAAGAGACAAATGATAAGGAGTCATTCCGCTGAAGGTTTCCCTGCTACCTAGAAAAAGTCTCACTTCCGACAGGCCTTCTCAGACTAGCATTTCCTTCGCCTCCCATCTATTGCCTTGCTGCTTTGCTAATAGTAATTGATGGATTGTTAATTGCTGTATATTTTAAGGGGTTGGTTTAGGTGGGTTGGTGGGTGGGGAGGATTGGGTATGTTTTTAATGTATTTTAATGTATAATGTATTTTATGTTGTTCGCCGCCTCGATCCATGTGGAGAGGCAGGATACAAATAAATATTATTATTATTATTATTATTATTATTATTATTATTATTATTATTATTATTATTATTATTTTGCTACTTGTTTCTCCTCTACCCCTATTATGAACAATATGCCCTGAATCTTCATTTCATTCCCTTATTCATCTGGAGCCCAAAGTCTGCACCAATCTGGTGCCCTCCAGATATATGGAGCTCATGTGAGTTGTTGTCTTATATCTAATGCATTTGGACAATTTGCCTGGTACTAAGAATGTTACTTGCATTTAAGAACCCCACAATATTATTTTTGTGCAGGGATTTTTCCCCTTGCACAATACCCATTGAAAATGAAAAGCCCAAGTGTGTGTGTGAATGTTGGTTATTTTGTCCTGACTCCATGATGAAAAACGTTGGGGTGGTTGACAATCATTTTGATGAGCTGTTCTGACGCAAAGAAACACTGTTTTCTTACTGAGGATGAGGAAATTGGCTAATGTTCTTTGCATTTTCACCCACCCTTAGTCTTCCTGAATTCTTCCAGTAGGAACTGGGCCTCCTCTTGGATCCGTTCTTCAATGGATTTTTTCCCCATTCCAAAATCCCTCAAGACGGTGAGGGAGAACCGGCGCAGTTGCCTCCAGCGCTCTCCGTTGGCAAAGACCACCCCTGAGGAAAACAGAAAAGAAATGGCAGGTCAAATAGGAAGGAGCAGAAAGGGTGGGAGCTATTATTGGAAAGTCAACTGGGATTCCTCACCATATTCTTTGAAGCTCGGTTCTAAGGTGGGAGTGGTTTTCCTTCCACTAAATTCTTCTGCCTTGTCTATCAGGGCCTCCTTCACAGCTTGGTGTCCACATAAGACCACAACCGGACGCGTTCCAAAATAGACGGTGAACACAGGGCCGTATTTTTCACTCAGCTGTGTACGAAAATCACCTGTTAGGTTGGCACAATCTTGTTATGATGTAGATAGACCTTTTGTAATGATGTCCTTTGACATGGTTCTGTCCCTGAGGTCAAGTCCATGGGAAACAGTGGGCTTAGAGTCCCACAGAAGAAATAGACAGTGACCATGGGGCCATATTTTTCATGCAGCTGCATAGGAGAATACATTATCATACCCAGCACAATCCATTCCCCCAGTTACTTTTTCTCCTTTCAGAGGGGTAAGAACTCTGATAAAATCTTTGAGAAAACCAGCTGCTGCTTTCATAATCACTTTCCCCGAATAAAAAGGCAGGGTTTGAAGTGCTTGAGAAACAAATGCATGTAAATAATATGACACCAGGCAAACTTGGTGGTGATGGAGAGTCATTATATTTGCATTTGGCTGTTCCACCACCAGGAAAACACAAACTGGATGTAGAAAAGAGAGCTATCACTCAAGTATTTGTCTCTGCCAACCCTGTCTAAGGAACATAGTTCTTCCTGAATGGAGGAGAACATAGCTAACAATAATATTTTCCAGCTGGTTAGCTGTGTAAATCTGAGGTAACACAAATCCCAAACATTCTTGCAGTTTCATTTGACATGGGTTGCATCACATTTCAGAAAACCTTGGTAATTTCAACATTTTAGGGAGTGGAGGGAGGAAGAGTACTTTTAAATATTACCACATCATGCTTTTGGAAGGCTTTTTCTGTGATCACTAACAATTCTGGAGAACAGAAATGTTATTTAAATGCTGCATAATCAGGAAGCAGAAAGGGATTTTGCTTGGAAATTAAATCCTATCTGTGAGGAGCTTCCAAACAACTGGATAGCAAAGCCCAAAATGACTTTGTGGATTAAAGTGGATGGAGAGGGTGAGCAGAAAAGGAAACAAAAGATCCAATAGTGCAAAAGTGAGCAGAATGAGCCGTCATCACAATAAGTTGACCAAGGGAGCGTGCTTCCCATTTTTTTAACTACTGAAAAGACCAGACATCAAAACATTGCTAACAACCACTCTGTAATTAAGCCTACGTTGGAATCCTCTTAAGAATTTGTGGTTCAGTAACACTTACGCAAGTGTTTGGACTTTCCCCCGGCTTGTGTAAGGAGGTCTCTGCAGCCTGCTTTGGCAAATGTTCCCCCTGATTTCCACCATGATCTGCAGTGCTCTGGGAATGAAACTCAGGTGCAATAACATCCTATCCCCAATACCAGTCTGGATTGTTCAGTCCACTCACAAGCCCATAGCTATACGTTGGGAGAACATCCACTTACCACGGTGCTCAAAGAGATCCCAACCAGGTAGGAGTTTGTTTGTTTTCTTTCTCTTCTGCTTCTCCTACCACTGATCTTCTGTCACTTTAAATTTGCAAAATATCTAACGGGGTACTGTCAGATGGGAGGCGATTGGTGCTACTAGTCAAAAGCCAATGTGAAGGGTGTATGTTTTCTTTTCTTTAATGGAATTTCAGTGGTAAGAAAGCTGAATGGAGAAATGGTCAGAATATAGCAGGGTTGCAAGGGTTACCGTTCACTCTCATGTCCCACGAAAAATTCCAAGAGTTGGGAAGCTGATTTCATAATAAAAGCCCCATACAGAAGCAATCAAAATCTTTCCCTGAATTTAATTCCTCAACAAGCATACACTTCTAAAAGTTACCTCTAATATTCAGCAAGATCTAAGATAACAGGAAATATTTTAGAAAAAGAATCCTTGGTTCAAATGGGGGAAGAGTGAACAAGCTTTCAGGTCTCACAGAACAGCTCACAAAAGAGTCAACGTAAGCTGCTAAATTCATATATAAACCAAAGGCTAATTGAAACTATTCCATCTGAAGAGCTACCACCTTTAGGGTGGATCTAGCTTGCACTGTCCACACGTCGAAGGACAGAGAAGACAGACCATGATGTTTTGGTTGAAGGAATGCTGTGGCAACATCCATAAAAAATGGAGGAATATGTAGTTTCATGATCAGTTGCGAGGACTGCAAGGTAAAAGATGCATCTATTAAGGTGCATAGAAGAAAAGAAGTGGAGGTGGAGGAGGACTGATGGTGAATCTTTCTAGATTTTCCATCATCCCCGACATGCCCGCACCGTGTTCCAAGGGACAATCACTCACCCTGAGAAGAGATTTTAAAGTTTCCGATGCCTTGATCTGGAAGAAATTCCCAATCAGAGGCAGGGGAGTGGGTCCAGGAGGGAGTCTCCCCTTGTTTGATAGTTTCCTCTTAGCTGATGTGATGACAATATAAGAGAGGCAGATGACAAGGAAGAGCGCGACTGCACTAGCCACCTCCATGATGGCGTTTGCTACTCCTTCTGCTTCCTTAAGCAGGGCGTCTCTGTCTCACCTTTTCTGGACTCCATCTTTTGTATCTGGGGTTGGATTCAGCCCCACCTCCTTCATTACATAACAGCACAAGGCAGGCATGTGAACGGTCTTGTCTCTGGGACTGGAACCGAATTTAAGAGTCTCTTTTCCAGAACACCAGTGTTGTGAGCATTTCCTGCAAAGCACAGGTTGTTTTGCAATTTTGTATTCCTGCTGGCGAAAAACCTGGTTAGCTTTCCTGAACCTTCAGAATAAGATCATGGCTGGAAATTGACACCATCCGCAAACAACGAGGTGAACGACGGTACCATGGTGTGGAGGCAACACCCACAAACGAGGTCTTGCTTTTTCTTTTCTCAGACTGGAATGGCAGTTTTCCCCCAACCCCAAGGTCTGCCACTTGATGCACAGTCCCAGCCTTCCCTAGAAACACTTTCAGTTGCTAATTAAAACTCCTTTAATGATTTATGATAGAGTGGTTCCGGCTGGTTATAACCACTGAGAATCACTCTGTTGAGACTAGCTTTATAAGAAAATACACTTTAATCTTTATTAAAACAGCAAACAGAACAATGCATTGGTTTTGCATGTATGTCTGAGTTCAAACAGATCTCCAGTGCATTTAAAAAGTTTCTCAACTCTTTACAACAACATAAAGGCACAGGTCTCTCTCACACACACACCTTCTGGATTCCCTCTTTGCCAAAGGCTGTGTTCTCACATCTGGACCACTCTCTCTGGCCAGATTTAACAGTGGATTGATTTCATTTCTGCTCCTTTTCTTCTTCTTTTTTTAAAAATAAATTTTTATTAAAATTTTCAATGAAAAAACAATTTAAAAAACCCCTCCCTGCTTCCAACATCAATTTTCCCAGTTGAATCTGAGTTTAACCTTCCATTCCATAAAAGCATTCAGTTCCATACATTATCTCTTTTTACAACAATCGTAAGCTATTGCTTTTAGCTTATGTTTAAGTATTTACATTTTATCGGCCATTTCTGCACTAGCCTGTTATAGCACAATGATTCCAGTTTCAACATCCTCTCGAATCCTGGGGTTTGCAGTTTCGGGAGGGGCTTGGCTGAGAGCCGTGCGTCTTTTGTATAAGGGTCACGCTGAGCAATGCCTGTTTGCAATGAGGCGTTCCCTGAAGCAACGAAGAGGCTTAAGTTGCCTGCCTCAATGAGGTCTGGAATGTAGAACCATTAATGGCCACGCCTAGTATGTGCTTGTCCGGTAGACCTCTGCAAACACGTGGAGCAGGGTGGCAGAGAAAGGTCAAGTAGAGGCCAAATTATTTGATATCAGAAGGCTATCAAGTGCTCTCACCAAACGTGTCATAACTGGAGTAACATTACCTCCTTCTCTCCACAGTGCCTAAAGCCCTCCTGGACTTACCATACAGCCTCTGAAACACCCCCTACCCATGGTCATTCTGTACCCCATGAGAAGCAGTTGGGGAGCATCTAGTTTAGACTCATTAGGCAGACAACATAGAATCATAGAATCATAGAAATTCAGAGTTGGAAGAGACCACACAGGCCATCCAGTCCAACCCCCTGCCATGCAGGAACACCCTCAAAGCACTCCCGACAGATGGCCATCCAGCCTCTGCTTAAAAACCTCCAAGGAAGGGGACTCCACTACACTCCGAGGCAGCAGATTCCACTGCCGGACAGCCCTGACTGTCAGGAAGTTCTTCCTGAGGTTCAGGTGGAATCTCCTTTCCTGCAGCTTGAATCCATTGCTCCTTGTCCTGGTCTCTGGAGCAGCAGAAAACAAGTCCCCTCCTTCCTCTACGTGGCATCCCTTCAAATATTTAAACATGGCTATCATGTCCTCTCTTAACCTCCTCTTCTGCAGACTAAACATACCCAGCTCTCTAAGTCTATCCTCATAGGGCTTCATGGCTTCCAGGCCTCTCACCATTTTGGTCGCCCTCCTCTGGACTTGCTCCAGCTTGTCAATATCCTTCTTGAATTGGGGTGCCCAGAACTGGACACAGTATTCAAGATGGGGTCTAACCAAAGCAGAGTAGAGTGGTACCAGTACCTCCCTCGATCTAGACACCATACTCCTATTGATGACTGCAGCAGTGCTGAGACCTCCGGAGAACCGTAGCACATCTCAGCACTGACACAATCATTCTGGGCCTGGTTCCAGGAACATAACCTGATGCTTCTCTATATCTGCCAGCTTCCCATGTGGGGAGGAGGGCTCTGAGACTGCATGATCAGTTCTCAGCCAGATAGCTCTGAATAGGCTAGTTGCTATGGAGATGAGGCCTAGTAGCAAGGAGGAGGGTAGCATATTTCCCTCAGGAAACCAACCTCTGTGTGTCAATAATTCTGAATTCAGATTGGATTAGGGAATATGGGGAAAAGCTACAGGTACAGGACAAGACAGTTCAAGGAATTAGAGACACAGGATCTCAAATCTTTCTAACAAATATTACCTATGAGAAAATAAAATCGCGGGCAATGCCAGGTATATATGCTATATAATTTATTTTAACCGCAGTTACAACTATTTCAATAATGTTACAATATTATGACAACAATATCAATTTTACTCCCAATATATGAATATGTTTCATAATATAACCACTTAGTTAATTTAACTGTAACTCCTCAAATATCTCCCCCTTCTTTTTTTATATAAATATTATCCCCTCCCTCCCTCCTGCTCACCCCTCCCATGAACAGTTTAATTATTTATTATTCTCATTTACCTTTCATGTGGGATATCGTCTTGATTATCTTATTCACATCCTCGTACCTCTCTCTCTGTTTTATGTTCTCAGTCAATATTCTCCAGTTTCTGAGCCAAGAATCCTTCTTCAGTTGTCCCAACAGTGGTTGTGGTGTATGGCTCAGCACAGTGTGGTTCTACATACGGACCTGCCATGCTACATCAATGCTACATCGACTACTATACTACATCAAAAAATGTAGGAGTGAAGCCATGTTGTGGCCAATCCAACAATGCCGTAGAGCAGGGCTTTTCAAATGGTGTGCCGCGACATGTTAGTGTGTCGCCTGAATTGTCTAAGGCCATTTCCACACTACAGAGTTATAGTGCTATTATTCCACTTTCAACATCCTGTGGAATTCTGGGCTTTGTAGTTTCCTTAGGCCAAAGAGCTCCCTGGTTGAGAATAATAAATGCCCCTCCCTAAACTGCAAACCCCAGGATTCCATAGGATGTTGAAAGTGGAATAATAGCACAATAATACTGTAGTGCGGAAATCGCCTAAGTGTGTCACCTACAATCTTGGAAATGCATGTTATTATTTATGAATCATATATTTTTAAAAATACATGAAAGGTTTCCATGAGATCTGTTGTGTCCCCGTACATTTTGTTATTACAATTGATGTATGTGTCTGTATCTCTTGTAAGGGGTTAGTTTAACCTCCAGCTTGCTAGTAAAACTGAAATTATTGTGTCGCGAAATGATGTGTGTCTCAAAAGTATGTCACCAACACAAAAAGTTTGGAAAGATTTGTCATAGAGCCTATTTATCTGTCTATCTGTCTGTCTCTCTATCTCTATCTATCTATCTATCCATCTATCTATCTATCTAGTTAGCTAGTTAGCTATCATCTCTATCTGTCTCTCTCTCTCTGCGCCAAGATCAATGCAAAATCTTTAGGTTATTTAGTGCATATAACAAGCAATAACAGCAAACATTCTTGGTGCTATAATTGCTCTTGCTGTTGTGTGCCTCCGAGTCTTTTCTGACTTATGGCAACTCTTATGGCCCAGCCAGGAATCGAACCCTGATTTCCAGGGCCATAGTCCAATGCTAAAACTGCTACACCCTTCTAGCTCTCTACCACTCCACCAAGCTCATGCTATAGGCAGGTATCTGAATATGCAATGCTTTTCCGAGTATGGAAGGCGTCACACTGATTATTAATGCTAACCTGTATGTGGCAGTACAAATGCAACATAGGCATATATACACACCAAAAAAAGGCATATATACAATATATAATAATGGTGTTGTGTGCCTAGTCTGTCCTGCTCTAATCTGTTGTGGTTCCCTAGATTGATCCATAGAGACAGGTAAGTAAGAAATAATTATAATTGTAAAGTATGAAAACACACAGTGGGGATCTTAGTAATGACCCATTTCACACTCTGTGTTCCTGATTTGCGTATTGGATTACAATAGCATGTTTGGATTTATACTACCGTCCATTGTGCGCATGATGCCAGCCAGCACGGGAACCCCAGTAACAGCCTATTTTACACACAGCCTTCTCCAGGAGCATACATGCCATTAAAAATGAGGAAGAAACTTCATATTTCTAAGAATCTATAGATTATCATTGGCCCAATAGACAAACAGGGCTGTGCTAAAACATCTCTATGGCAAGGTAAATCCCCAAACACTATTTAAAAAAAGAGGATGGGGGAAAAATTCTACTGCCATATACATTGCAATATATTGTCTACATGAATTTAATCATCTTGTGTTGACAACAACCTAGTTGACTCTGATGACCACGCTGTGTCTTTTCCCCCCTGAAACTATAAATCCAGGGCTTGGGAGTAATGCGTTAGGATGAAATGGATTATTTGTAATCTGTGCTTTCCACTGGGAATAATCCTTTAATGATATTATTTTCCAAATTAATGGAACAAAGGCTGCATTAATCCCTTTACCCTGTGATGAGAGCAACATGTTTAGGCTTTACTGAGGGAGGAAGGGATGAAATGTAGTTGGCTTGGCTCCAATTCATGCCTACCTTTGTGTGTTGAGAGATGAGTAAATGCTAACAATTGTTGCTACAATAAATGATTTTCTGGCTCTGAGGTGGCACCCTACCCACTGAAGGCACATTGCTACAAACAAATGTCAGTAAGGTGGTTCTTCAAGTTGCCGATCAACTTATGGCGCCCGATAAATTTCATAGGCTTTTCTTAGGCAATGAATATTGAGAGCTGGTTTGCCACGACCTTTCATAGAATCATAGAATCATAGAAATGTAGAGTTGGAAGAGACCACAGGGGCCATCTAGTCCAACCCCTTGCCATGCAGGAACACCCTCAAAGCACTCCCGACAGATGGCCATCAAGCCTCTGCTTAAAAACCTCCAAGGAAGGAGACTCCACTTTCATTGAATATAGCCTACAGTACTTGGCACTCCTTGGTGGTCCAATTTCCACTGCTATTTATTATTTACTGTTTACACGCTAACTCAATCTGATCCCGTTTAGCTTCAAAGTTCAGTAGGAACCTTATGCCTGCGGGGGATTTAGGCTTATACTAGAAATACATAAATAAAGACGACAGCTGTAATTTACAGTTTGTAAGTACTGTTGAATTAAGTCAGATTCAGAGCATTTCCTTCTTTATTGCCCTGATGAGAGGTCAGCTTTGTTTCCATAGTTTGACATATAACAATGATCAGTTTAATAGGGACGTAGGGGTGGGGGGTCGATTTGCCCAGGGTGGCAATGTTCCTGGGGCATGCCGGCTCGTAGCCACTCCCCCGAGTGTCCTGGCCATACCCCATGCACAGCGGCCAAGCCCCTCCTGCCGTAGCCCCTCCCCTCCTGTCCCCCCTCCACATGCTCCAAGCTCCACTACTGACAATTATGTCATTCTTCAGAACCTCTATAAGATCGTAGAAGATGAATTCATCATTGTGCATCCAACTTTTTGGCCTCTTTCCTTTTCCTGACTGCAAAACAGCCATTGCTGGGGATCCCCAGAGGAGAACAGAAAATCTTGTGTGCAGAGAGAGGGGAGATGGACAGGCACCCCACCTTGCAGAAATTTTATGCTCTGTCTTTGCAATGCAGGGTCTCAGCCTTCTGATTTTGTTCAGTGGAGGAGGGACCAACACCCTTACTTTAAGAGAGGGTAGCTTTTCTCCCCATGCTGTGAAACAATTAAACAAGTGTGCTGTGCTGCAAAGCTGTGCAGGATCCTATGTCTTTTGCTTCATGACATAAATGTAACTGTATACAACGTGGCAAGTTCTACTGGACAAAGTTTCTCTGACATGAATGGCCACAAGAAAGGTCAGGTTGCATTCTTCCAGAGGGTGACACCAGTGAAGCAACAGGGATCTTCCAGTGCTCCAGTACAAGACCAGGGGTATAGCTCCCACAGTGGAAAACAAAGCCAAACAAGAATCTGCCCCTCCAAAATTAAATTTTCCAGCTTGGCAGCAAATTAGGTGCCGAACATCATTCATACATAGAAAAAAATCTCTTTTCTCCTAACTCTTACACTTGCTGTGGTTGCATTCCGTTGGTAACTCTGCCTGCCCCCTTTGGTTTGGATGCTTAGATTGCATTTTTAACCTCTCAGCTGAAGTTTTAAGCTGCTGAAATGTTAAACATTTGGGGATAGGAGGAAAATTTCATTGGGGTACAGAATTCTGATTTGGGGAGGCAATGCCTTATTCCCTCCACACCCTTGTAGAAAATTCTTGTCAAAGTATTCAAAAGAGAGGAGCTTTGGCCATCTTATCAGGTAAGATGTAGGAGTAACAAGTAAAATGAATAGCAGGATGGGAGATGCATTGCTCCCATGGGGAGAAAAGTAAGAAGCAATCTTGGCATTTTTCCTAGAACTAAAGATGTTCTCTTTTTCTTGGTAGGAGCAATTCCTTCCAAGTAGCAATCATTCCTATACTTATTTCCCAACTCTGGAAACAGGCTGAGATTTTAGATTTGCTGGGCTGGCCCCATCCGCATCCTGCTTTATTGGGCATCAGCTGTTGCAAGTGGTGGAGATCTGTTTTCCTGTTGATCTGGGCATGGAATGTTGATGTTTCCATGTAAACCTCAGTTTGCTGTGTTCTGGTTGATGGGAGAATGAACTTCCATTGTTCCCAGCAGCTGGTGCCCAATAAAGCAGGACTGGGAGACTTTTACAATCGTGGCAATAGGGCCATGATGGTGGAACGTATCATAAATCAGTTATGGATGCATTAACTGCAGATTTTGCATCTGTAACTGGGATACAAATTCCTTCCGAAGTTGGGAACTTGCAGGCTTCCCTCCACTTATCTGACAGATTAGGGACTGGAGCTTGGTCAGAAAACAGAATTGGCTGAACAGTGGAACTCATGTCCTGTACTGTAGAGAACATGATGGATTTATGGAGGCTCACTTGGGATCAACTGTGCACGTGCTCCTTGCAGAGTCTCTCAGCTGGTTTGGAGCCTTTCCCCCCTGATTTTGCAAGCAGTGCCTCCATAGGTAAGAAGAACCAATGAAAGAGTGGAAGCCCCATCAAATTAATGGAACCTATCCTTAATTTGGAAGCATCAGAAGAGCAAATCAAAGCATCAAAAGATAGAGGTTTCCTGTACTTCCTAGCTCCAATTTGGCATTCTACCTACCAGTGGCATGGTAACCACAAACTGATAAATATGACAATATGAATGGCATTTTGCAGTCTCTAACAGCTGTAGAACTGAGGTAGATGTGAGCACTGCATCTTGTAACACTTGAGAGTGTGTAAGCATCCCCTGCCCTTGGCAACAAATATGTGACATGTGAAGATTGAATGATACCTTTGCCAACTGCCTGTGCATCCTAAGGAAATCAAATTTATGCCCTGGTTACCACTGTTGTGAGAGAATTCAGGAGGGGTTGGAGGCATGCCATTTTTTGATATGATCTTCTGGAGGAAAATGTGTCATACCTATTTATTACTAGAAATCTGTGGTCCATGGGCTTCCAGAGCTATTGACCTGGAAGGCTAGTTGTGTCCAGATAACAAAGTGGGACAATGGAGCCTGCTGTCTTATAATAAATCCAATTCCCAAAGCAACATTATTGTCAATTTTTTTATTCAAAAGCAACCTCAAAGCTTATACCCATCTAAATACAAATACATACAGAGAGAGAGAAAGAGAGAGAGAGAACAAAGCCAAGTAACATTACAATTCTGGGACAGGTTAAGCCGTAAAAGACTCTCTGACCCACACCTGAGATTACAGCCGCATGCCAGTTCAAGAAGTCATAATCTGGGGTGAAAATTGAAAGTGGAAGCTGTCTTTAAAATGTTCTGCATGAGATAAAGAGGCGCAATGCTTAGTTCATGAAGCATTATGGCTGGACTCTCCGGGTCAGCGTGGGATGATGCAGAGCTGGTAGTAGGGTGGAATGGTGCCAAACCCAACCTCATGGGGGGTCAGGTCAATATCCTTGGGGGCCACAAGGGGCTTCAGCTGGAATTTCTGCAAGATGGTGGTAAAGAAGAGGAAAAGCTCCATGCGGGCCAAGGTTTCACCCAGACAGATCCGCTTCCCTGGAAGAACAATTGGAGAATCATCAGTAGGAAAAGACTTAACTAGCTTTCTATTAAGATGTCTCCTGGAGGGTGACTTGGGATCCTTTCACACTGTACAGTTATAGCACTTTGATTCTGTTTTAACTACCATGGCAACATCCTATGGGATCCTGGGATTTGTAGTTTGGGGAGGCATTAGATCTGAGAGTTCTGAATACCCCTTTCTAAATTGCAAAGCCCAGGATATCATATGATGTTACCATGGCAGTTAAAGTGGAATCACATTGCTCTAAGCCTGCCATGTGTACAGGCTCTTGGTGAGGCATTTATTTTGCAATCACCTTTCCTCATTCATAGAAATTTAGGGTTTCTACAGGCTTTCCCCATGACCAGTTGTCCTATCCTGTCATTTCAGGTTTCCCAAGCAGATTTTGTCTATATCCACTTTTTCATCTCTTTGGCATTGGCCTCAATGAATTTTCTGGTTCAGCCAAATTTGTTTTGTATGTGAATGACCTATTATCTGAGTAAGAATCAGAAATTAGAGCAAAGAGATCCATGATCCTTTCCAAATCTGTAAGTCACAACCCTAGGATTCCTGGAAGTACACTATAACTATGGTAGGCCTGCAGCAAGACATCTCAAAGATGTGATAACAGGCAATCAGTACCCAGGAAAACTCTGGTGATGTGTTTCAGTGATAGCTAAGAAGGCAAAGGTGATAGGACACGATAGCCTACTTAGAAATGCTGTAAAATTACTATGTAAAAGCGACAGTGTAAGGAAGTGTGTACCAGAATAGTTCTAGATTCACGGTTTGCTATGGGAGTAAATTGCTATAGTAGGTTGACTGTTGCTTTGAGGGAACAAGGAACCCAACATTCAGAAGATCAGAAGACAAGCATGTGGAATAAAACCAAAAGGAATGAAGTCCTTCTTCTGATTTGCAAAAGTGTGCTCGGGAAGTCTCTACCTGAGGAGAATGGCACAAAAGCATCACTCTTCTTGAAGCGTCCGTTCTCATCCAGGAAATGCTCTGGGTTGAAAACATAGGGCGTTTTAAACATTGTGGGGTCACGCAGGACAGTGCTGAGGAGGGGATAGACTTCTGTCCCCTAGAAAAGAAAAGAGAGAAGGCTGAGGTGAGAACTGCAGAGATTTGGGACAGGGGCCTTAGTTTGCTCTCAAAATGCGGTAAGCCAGTTCTGGGACTTGGATGCGGCACTTGGTTTCTTCTGCTGTTTGAGGCTGAAGCCATTTTGACCCATAGATGGAGAAGACATGGGGCCATCTGAGTTTCATGAACCAGAGCCCATGGATTTGACAAAACAGCACAAGTTTTTGCTGTGATGCTACCATTGCTCATGAAAAAAAGTGTTTTAAGATGTGCTTTGCTTTGTCGCCCACCTCCAAGGCTACTGAGACCTCCTAGCAATTTTCAGCTTGTGGATACAGGAGAGATTCTTAGCTCTAGAAAAAAGCTTTATACTCTCACCGTTCAACTGGAGCCCTGGAGACCATAGTCACACCAGCTATCTGCTACCAGTTCACTCCCTTGTGGCATTTGCTCATTGGTGGGTGAGATGATGCCACTGTGCCACGTGGGTTGGTGCGTCAGCACCTCTGGCTGCAGCTGGGTTTCCCCCGTCAGTAAAAAGCTGAGAAAAATGCCAGTGGGGTAAGCTGGACTCCTATTCGGGATTCTCTGTTTGCTCCATATATACTAGTTGTAATGTCCTTTTAACCACTGTAAATTAACATCTCAAAGTGGACTGTTGTTTGATGCTTTCCAAAATTTTTGTATCCAGGGGCCTTTCTTCACTACGCTGTTATAGTGCTTATTCCACTTTCAACCTCCTATGGAATTCTGGGGTTTGTAGTTTCCTGAGGCCAAAGAGCTCTCTGGCTGAGAATTCTAAAGGCCCTTCCCTAAACTGCAAACCCCAGGATTCCATAGGATGTTGAAAGTGGAATAAGAGCACCATAACAGTGTAGTGCGGAAAGGCCCCAGATGTTTTTTAGCTATTTTGTTTTAAAATGTGAGATAAGCTGCTTTGGGTCCCAAATGGGAGGAAAACAGGATAGTAAGTAAGTGAATGAATGAATGAGTGAATGAGTGAATGAATGAATGAATGAATGAATGGTGAATGGCACTTCCAATTGGCTTAAGCAAAAAATGGAACCGTCCATGATTATACATCTCAGAATTTTGCAAGAACACATTGCTGTGTCTCCCTCGTTTTACTTCATAGCCCCAATATTTGTACCTTTGGAATCTTGTAGCCTCTGAATTCAGTGTCACGGATAACCATGTGGGGTAGATCCAGGGGGATGAGGTCACTGAACCTCTGTATTTCATGGACAACAGCCTCCGTGTATGACAACTGGGTCCGGTCTCCAATGCCTGGGGCACGCTCCCGACCAATCACCCGGTCGATTTCCTCATGCACCTTTGCTATCAAAATGATGTCGAGAATTAGCTCCCTTAAGTTGCTAACCCCCAAAGGGAAATGAGGCCATTTCCACACTAGATTGTTATAGCATTATTATTTCACTTTCAACATTCTAGGGAATTCTGGGGTTTGTAGTTTACTGAGGCCAAAGAACTCTCGGGCTGAGAATTCTAAAGGCGTCTCCCTAAACTACAAACCCCAGAATTCCACAGGATGTTGAAGGTGGAATAATAGCACTGTAAACAGTGTCCTGCGGAAATGGCCCAAGTGGCTAAATGGAAAGGTCTTTCATGGGGTGCTCTTGCTATGCTTTTAAATTATTTATATTGATTAAAGTATTGATGTTCTAATATGGCAAATTATTTATTTAGGATTTTTTTACTACTAATTTTAAATCCATGTATCTCATTTCCACTTAAGTATAAAATCCCTTGGGTCCCATTTGGCAGAAAGGCAAGAAATATATTTAATTTTAATTAGTTTAATTAATTAAATGAAGCTTCCCAGTTTAGAAGCACTGTAGCTCTGTGGCAAAAGCCCCCCCCCCAAAAAAAACAGCTATGAGGACAAAGGATTAGTTTTCTCTGCCCCATCCTCTGTACCTTGTATTTCAGGATTTTTCATCAGAAACAAAAATCCGTATCTCAGGGTGGCACTGACTGTTTCTGTTCCAGCAAAGAGAAGTATAAGGACGGTGAGCTCCAAGTTTCTGATGGTAAATTCGCTGTCCGGGTTGTCTTTCTCCTGGAAGCAGAAATGAACCAAGCTTCATGAGAACATTGCAGAAAGGACCATCTTTAGCAAGAATATGAAAGTGTTTCCTGTCTGGAGACTAGATGAGCTATGGACTTCTTCTTTGCCAGGGCCTGCTTGCCTTTTCAGTTTACATTTGAGAAACAAAATAAATTTCAGGTAAAGACAACTTAGTTCAATTTATGCCTGGGTACATCTTCTTATGGTCATTGGAGAAGGAGGAGTTGCAATGACCACTATCCCTCCAAGACTCAGCTTCTATCAATGCATCCCCAGAGCCATTTAATGGCCAGAAGGTTTGGAGGTATTGAAGAAGCCTTTGGCCATTTCGGCACTAGACTGTTATAGTGTTATTATTCCTCTTTCAACATTCTATGGAATCCTGAGGTTTGCAGTTTAGGGAGGGGCCTTATGTTGAAAGTGGAATAATAGCACTATAATAGTCTAATGTAGAAATGGCCTTTCAGTTAGACACAGAATGACTAAAGAGGGAAAGAATATTAACAAATATTTGAAAAATGGTCTAAAATGTGTTTCTCAAGTGCTAGGAAATTCTGACAATGGCCCTCCTATGCATGCAGCTTCTTGCACACAGAGTGCTTTTTTTCCTGCACAAAAATACCATGTGCAATTTTTGTGCAGAATAAGTCCTGAACTGCGAATAGTCTTCAAAAATGGCACAGTTTTCATGACTTCCTCACACTGGGGAAGAAATTTGCTAGGATTACTTGTTGCTTTTCTCAAGAATGAAATTAGCAAAGGATTTAATCCCTAAGAATGACAAAGGCATTCTTCGGGACTTCCCAAGTGTCCTCTGGGGTACTCGAGGATGACACTGTCATGGGTTTGGCTGGAAGGACATAACCAATTGCTTCTCTGAGGTCCACCCGGCTCTCCACTGGTCACTAAATAGCTATGGGGAGCACAGGAAGGTAGTTCCTGGAGGAAAGGAGAAAGGATCATAGATCTATCGCTGGATGGAACTTTATGGATCGAATTTTATGTTTAACCTTCTGAGGCATGATCACAGCCCACATCATTAGACAGGTTTGGGTAAGTTAGTAAGAGGGCATTCAAACATTCAAAGAACTTTACCACTGAATGGAATCTTTGGAAAATCAGATTGGATTGACAAATGACTAAAAGTACAAAAGTCTTTGTCAAAAGATAATATGCCAAAATTCTTAACATGTATGGGCTTGCTGCAAAGCTCAAGTTACTAACTGGAGTTGAAAACATTTCCCCTGATCATTCAAGAAGGCTTTGGCAGCAACAACCATAGGGCTGTACACAGTTCCAAAGTGTGAAATTGCCAATCTTGCTTTAAACCCTGGTCTGTTATTCTTTCGCTACTGTTTTTAAGGAAGGGCTTTTTGATTCCCAGGACTCTCTTTTACAAACTGTCCACACCAACCCCTCCAGCTGTGTAAGCAGGAGAGTCAACAGAGCCTTGGTGCAATCCGATGATCTCTCATCTTATAAGTATTGAACTCCTGATTAATCTTCCTGGGGGCTTAGGCCAGTAATGAGCAACTGCATGGGAGCCAGGGCTTAATATTCCCCAGACTTCCACGTGGGCCACACACCCCACAACAAGCTCAAATACCTTTGTTTTGCTTTCTCAAAATGGCAACAGGAAATGATGGCCTATTGTTTCCTGGTGCCAGTTTGAGAGGGACTCAGAAGAAAATTGAGGTATTTATGGGCAGCATAGGATTCCGAGAGGCTTGTACATAGCTCCAAAATTGCACTGAATGTTTTTTTTAAAAAATGGGGGAATTGGGGTGCTTTGGGGGCAGATGTGGGGACTTAATGGATGACAGAAATGTCATCCAGCAGCCCTACATGCCCCGTGGGCTGAATTCTCTATGTGTATTTATCTACAACTCTCATAAGCCTGAATCAGCATGGCCAATGTTTAAGAAAAGAATGGAAGTCTCTGTCTAAAACGTCTAGAGAGCCCCAAGTTATCTGTCTCTAAGCTTGCAGCTCTCCCACTCCAAATAGCCACCAAGGTACCTTTTCCATCTGGATGAGGAAACTGTCGATAAAGTCCCGTGGGTTGTCGAGGGAAAGGGTCTCCTGGTTCTGTTTCACTTTGGCTCTAATGATGACTTTAACCTGTTCTAAGAGGTCATAGATCTTGTTCTGGGTTCCTGGGAAATACTTCAGGAAGCTGTAATAGACATCGTACCTCTGCAAAAGAGAGAAACTAGCAGTTGACCCTGGGCATTTGTAGTTTATTATCCCCATGAAGGTTTGAAATTTCTAGTCGCCATAGTCAAAGGCCATTTCTGCACTAAGCTGTTATAGCACGATGATTCCACTTTCAACATCCTATGGAATCCTGGGGTTTGCAGTTAGATCGGTAGGAGGGAACAGGTGCCAGAGCACAGGTGGAAATTAAGAGGTTTGAAAATTCTGTAAAGTCGGTACTTGTATACATTCCAGGATATGGCCCTTTTTTATGGCATTTACCAAGAAGCATTGCATGATTGCAAGGAGCGATCTGCACAACGCACTCACAATCGTGCGACGCTCCAGGGACCAGCAGGGGCCGATCGTGCACCTTTTCATTTTCAGCTTAAAGTCAAAAATGGTGCGCTATCATGCATTGCTCCCGAGCCCCGCACACACTTACCTGGCGGTGTGGAGCCTCTGGAACCAGGCCAGTTGCCCTCCTGCCCCAGTGCAGCCTGGGAAGGTCCCAAGCTGCACTGTGGAAGGAAGAGGCAGGGCTCTCGCGCGAGCAGGCAGCTCGTGCACAACTGAAGCAGCAGGGAAGGGAGAGCCTTTCGGCAGAGGCTGCTTGCGCAATCCCTGCCTCCCAGCGCCAGAACAAGGTAAGGTGCAGAAAGGGCCTTCGTCTAGAAATCTTAGTCAAATATTGACTCTTAAAAACTGGGTCAGCTTATCTATGGGTCAATGTATTTTAACTCATATCCAAAAAAGGATACCACTCCTGGAGAACTACAAAGAAGCACCGACCTGCTCTGCTTTCTCTACTGCGGTGCTGCTGCCAGCCTTTTAGAATGCCTGGGTAGGAAAATGGCACTTCCTCTCAAAGGAGCACCAAGAGAATAGAGGGGATTGGTGCTTCTTTTAGGTTCTCCCAGGATAGCCTAAGATCTTGCCTTTTGCCACTTTACTCAGAAAAGTGGATGGTTCCTTTTCTTGTATAAGAGTTAATGCCATAAAAAAAAGAACCATCCCCTTTTCTGAGCAGAATGCTGAAAGGGCTTTTTGGCCATTTCAGCACTAGACTATTATAGTGCTATTATTTCACTTTCAACATCCTATGGATTCCTGGAGTTTGCATTTAGGGAGGGGCCTCAACATCCTATGGAATCCTGGGGTTTGCAGTTTAGGGAGAGGCCTTTGAGGTCCCTCCCTAAACTGCAAACCCCAGGATTCCATAAGATCTTGAAAATGGAATAATAGCACTATAATAGTCTAGTGTGGAAATGGCCATTGAATACCTAGGTGGAAAAATGGTGGCAGCAGTGGCCAGGGGCAGTTGGCCCACCAAGGGGCGCTGGTGCTTTCCTTTCTCCATGGAATGACCCTCATCATATCAAAATCCACAATTTTGGCCCCAAAACCTGCCCTCAACTTATCCATGAGGTCAAGTTAGACACAAGGTTATACGGTACTTCTGCTATTGTGTCAGTGTGTGTCTCCATATGTACAGGCATCGCAAACCCATTCCTCAGACAATAAGTTCCTTCTTTCAGGTGTCTGTAACAGTTGAACACCCTTCTTTTTCCCTTCCGTCTTTTTCCTAAGAGCCAGGTACCTGACCAGAGGGAGTGCTCATCAGTCGGAAGACGTCATTTGACATCTGCGTGAGGTCCTGGAAGAGTTTGTCCTCATAGTCAAAGCGCTCACCAAATAGGATGGAGCAGATGATGTTGGAGACAGCACGGTTGATGAAGAAGGTGGGGTTGAAAGGCTTACCTGAAGGACAAAGGCAGAGGAAAAGGATGAGGAGTCATTCCACTGAAGGTACCTCTGGTGCTTAGCTTAGCATCTCTCTACCTAGTGCCCTTTCAATATTTGGGAAGTCATTTCAATTGTATTCTTAACCCATCTGGAGGGATAGCACTGGTTCTGGGAAGGCTAGCTTAGAAAATATCGTCCACTGTGGAGTTAGCCTTTGCTGACCATACAAACCATTGGGAATGCAGTCAAAGGAGATGGAATCAATACATTATGGACAAAATCAATACTTAATGCAGGGCTTTCCAAACAGTGTGCCATGACACGTTAGTGTGTCACCTGAAGTGTGTAGATGTGTCACCTACAATCTTGGAAATGTATGCTATTATTTATAAATCATACATTTTTAAAAAATTTATGAAAGGTTTTCATGGGATATGTTGTATTTCCATACATTTTGTGATTACAATTGATGTATGTATGTATGTATATGTGTATATATGTATATGTATATGTATATGTATATATGTGTATATATATGTCTTATAAGGGATTAATTTAACCTCCAGTTTGCTAGTAAAAATGAACTACTGTGTCGCAAAATGATGCACGCAAAATGATGCACGTCTAAAAAAGTGTGTCGCCAACATGAAAAGTTTGGAAAACTCTGACCTAATGAATAAAAGTTAACGGCAGATATCCTGAATCATCAGATGCAGATACAAGGAATAACTGTTATAGCTATTTCTGCCGATCCCACCCTCCTAAAAAACAAACAAACAACCAAACAAAAAAACACCTACCAGGCAATGCCATGAAGGAAGGGTTTCTGAAGGGCTGCAGTCTGAGGTGCTGGAAAATTACTACAGTGATTTCCTGGTTATGGGGTGCATTGTGAGCCAAGGAGACCCCTATGGGTGGGGTGCTTCCTGCCTTAAAAGGCAGGATTTGGGGGTTATGTTCAGTCAATAATGTCCATGAACATGAATCCCCAAAATTCCTCCTCTACTCACATTAGACAGCTGAATCTTGACTTTTTTCTTGTATGGAAGAATGAAAAATTTCGAAAGTTCTCTTTGCAGTCATTGAGATTACAAGAGGTTCTGCACATTTTTCACATTTTAGAACTTTTTTTTTGTGCTAATATCTTATTTGCATTAAAAAACAAACAAACCTTCAAACAAAACCCAGGAAAACATTGTGTTTTCTTCAAACACTGAAGATGAAAATTGGGTGGTGGTGTTTTCAACTATCAATCTCAGGATGGTTCATTGTTTGTTTTTATAATGGGCCTTTTTGACATGTTAAAACGTTGTTTGTCATCTGAGACAGGAGTGATTAAATGGATCTTTGATAATCCATCTCATTTGATAGCCCATATATATCAAGAAACTTTAATACAGGAGAGACAGGAGGAGACTGTGAAATCTGCAATGATTTTGTGGGCGCAGAATATTGGACATTCAATTCAATTAGACGAACGGGAGCAGAGCTGGAGAAGGACACAGAAGTTTACAACAGCTCAGAACCTTAAAGAGAACTATTTTAAATTGTTTCATAGATGGTATATGACACCAGATAAATTAAAAAAGATTTATAATACAGGTACAGGAATGTGTTGGAAATGTCAGAAAGAGGTGGGAACAATATTTCATATGTGGTGGTCATGTCCCAAGGCAAAGAAATACTGGAGCGAAATACATAAAAAGATGTGTGAAATATTGAAGGTTCAATTTGTAAAAAAAACCTGAATTTTATCTGTTAAACATGACAAATGTTCTTGAGAACACCAGTACTAAGAGACATTGGAGATTAATACTGTATATGATAATGACAGCTCAAATAGAATATGTCAAAATATGGAAATCTCAGCAAATACCCACAAAATTCAGAAAACGAAAACTAGATCAGAGTGGAAGAACAAAAATATTTCACTTAAAAGTACAATTTAAGACTATGGCCCTTTTCACACGGGCTTTCCCGAGCGAAATAGCCCCGTGAGCCGTGCGGGAGTGGGAGCGCCGCTCCACACGACACACTCCCACTTCCAGCGCTCTCACGGGGCTGCAGCGGCGCGAGCGCGGGGTTTCGATTTTCGCTTCCAAGCGAAAATCACCCCGCGCTCGCGCAACGCTCCCGGCGCCCACCCGCACTTACCTGTTGTGCGGTGCGTCAGAGAGGCGGCGGGGTAGGGCTTCCTTCCCTCCGCTCCTGCGGAAGGAAGGGGTGGGCCGGGGCGCTTGCGTGACGGATGCGATGGCATCCTGCTTCGCGCGGGTGGGGGGCTGCTCGCGACAGCCTCCCGCTTCGCGCGCGCGCACAGGGGGTGGGTGGGTGCGACTGTCGCTCGCTTCCCGCGTGCGCGGGGCAGGCGCGAGAGGCTCCTGCTTCTCGCGCAAGCGGGGGAGGATGGACGCGCGAGCTGCCTCCGCCTCCGGGACGCTGCCGCTTCCCCGCTTGTTCCTTCGCCTGCGGAAGGAACGAGCGGGGAACCGGCAGGCTCTCGGAAGAGGCTTTTCGCGCAAGTCGCCCACCCCGGCTCACGCAAAAAGCCTCAGTGCGAAAAGGGCCTATTTTTTTTATTTGTGAAACTTAATAAAATTATTTTAAAAAAAACAACGTTGTTTGTCATCTGGAAGGAGAAATTTCTGACCCGTTCATCATTATATCCCTACTCACCACCTATCTTTCTAAATTCATCCAGCAGGAACTGGGATTCCTCTTTGATACGCTCTTCAATGGTTTTTTTCCCCATTCCAAAATCCCTCAAGACAGTAAGGGAGAACCGACGCAATTGTTTCCAGCGTTCCCCGTTGGAAAAAATCACCCCTGGAGGAAATGAAGAAATAAATAGAATGACAAATAGGAAGGAGCAGAAAAGGCAGGAGTCATTATTGCAAAACCAGTTGGGATATCTCACCATATCCTTGGAAGGTGTTCTCTACAGTAGCATTGGTTACCCTTCCACTGAATTCGTCAGCTTTGTCTATCAGGGCTTCTTTCACAGCTTGGTGTCCACATAAGACCACAACAGGACGTGTTCCAAAATGGACAGTGAACACGGGGCCGTATTTTTCATTCATCTTTGCAAAACAAACAAACAAAAACCCTTTTTAAGTTAAATGCAGGTACTTTGGATTTCTTCAGCACAGTAGCTCATTCCTAAGGGGACACTTTGTTATTTTCCCACGGACTGCTTCGCTCATCAAAATAGATCTGCCATCCTTTCCTCTCCAGCTACTTTTCCTCCTTCAGAGAGAAAGAAATGCAATTCACACCTGTAAGATCTCCAACAAAATAACCTCAAACTTTATTGCGCAGGGGTCCATCCCTTTGCAGTTGCCCACTCCTAGGCCATTTCCACACTAGACTGTTATAGTGCTATTATTCCACTTGCAACATCCTATGGAATCCTAGGGTTTGCAGTTTAAGGAGGGGCCTTAAAGGGGCCTATTACTGCATTGTTTGACCACAGAAAGGCCTCGTGCCAGAATATTCCTGTAAGGTTGGGCAAGCTGGAATCCTGTTTGTGACATCTGCTTGCGTAACCAGCCACTTATGCAAGTGACTAGACTTTGTCCTAGCTTGGGTGAGGAGGTCTCTGAGACCTGTTTGTGCCAGCATTTTTCCCTTGAATTGCTCAACAATCTGCAATGAAAGGGGAAGGGGGAGAAGGGGGAAGGAAGCCAATACGGCATCGCTTGGGCTAACGTAGAAAAACGCTTGCATCCTTTTAGAAAGATGCGCTGTAGTTTCAGAGCGTTTGCTCCTGAAAAACAAATTCGTCCCACACCGCCCACGTGACCACGGGTGGCGGAGGGACGGCCTTTGCTGCCCTCCCGCAAGAAGAGATCGCTCACAAGGGGAGATGGGAGGAGGTGGGGCGGGACAGTACTATTTAAGGCCGCCCCGCCTCTCCCTCGGCCTCTTTTGGATCCAGGCGATCAAGAGAAGGACGTGAAGTTTCCAGCGTCTCTGGGCCGATATAAATGCACCAAATAATAACATCATTGTGTGTATGTGCCATCAAGTTTCATGTTGGCTCACAAGAACTTCACGAATTTTCATAGGATTTTCTTGGGCCAGGAGTATTTGGAGATGGTTTTGGCAGTCCCTTCCTCTGAAATGTAGCTTGCAACTTCTGCTATTTGTTGCAGTCTTGCATCCAAGAACTAACCAGAGCTGGGCCTGCTTGGCTTCCAGGATCAGATGGGATTTGGTGCCTTTGGGGTATTTAGACCCTGGTACCAGCGGGGTGCAGAAGTCTGAATGTTCGACTACAATCGTTAAGACCAGGGTCAAATTCCCTGTTCAGCCATGGAAACCACTGGGCGGCCTTGGGTGTGTCGCACATTCTGAGCCCCCAGAAAACCCCATGATAGGTTCACTGTAGGGTTTCCATATTTTTGAAATGAATTAAGGGCACAGAAGAACAACAGCAACAACAATATTGCATCACTGCTCCTCTCCTTTTAATTAGTCTTAAATTGTTTTGGGATGGGGGATTTTGCAAGGACATTTGTGTATACTTCTATAGCTTCAAGTGTGGTTTTTCCCCTAAAAAATAAGGAGTAGCATGCTATGAACACTTTACTCTTAATGTAAGGTATAGTGGCCAATGAAGTTATTTGGTGAACTAATAAGCAATACCTATGATCTATGATTTTTTGAAAAATGTCCCTAGCTCTAATTCAGGCAGCAGTTCTTCTTTTCCTTGATTCTAAGTACGTCTTTAGCTAGCTAATAGGGAGGGACAGAAATGATGTCGGTCTGAATCAAAGCACTTTTCTCTATTTTGCTTCGTAGCTTCTGATGGTTAAAATTGGCTTGAGTAACAGCTCCAGTGCTGCAGCCCGAGAGGCAATCCCAAAAGACATGGGGAATATTCTTACACTTCATTCCAATTGCAAATTCTCCCATTTTAAGGATTTGCCAGATGATCCAGATTGTGCAAATTCTTCAAGGCATTGTTGCTTCTTGGGAAGCAATTAATTTATATAATTATTAAGGAAAAATGATTCAGATTTGATGTTGATGTTGAGGATAAGTTAGCTCATGTCTTCATGCTCATTCCTTAACATTGGGGTTTGGACTGAGCATAGATTCACCGTGACATTGTTTTAGGGATATGAACTAAATGTGATAAAATGCCCAGTCCTGCTAGTGAAATGCACAAAGATACAGATGTAGCCTTTGCATCTCCAAGGGCTGCTTCTGGTAATTACTTTCTCTTTTATTTTAATTTTATAATGCCATGTCTGCATTTCACATTAATCACAAGCAGCTGTAAGCAGGATTCACTGCACAAATTGCTGACAGAGAAACTCTGCTTTGAGAATAATTTGTCTTTCTACCTTCATCTGCAGAAGAGCCGTTTAGGAAAGGGTGAAAAGGGAAAATGTGCTGAAGTCCACGAGAGAGAAAGGGAGAGGAGCACTTCTTAAGAAAATAAAAATAAATTAAAAGGGGGAAAACACAAAATCCAGCAATTTAAAAGAGAATGAGATAGTAGCAGGGGGCTTAAATAATAGCGTAAAAAGAAAGAGGGAACAATAAAAACAAAAGCACCGCTATCAGTTGGAATTGTCTAGTCCTATCTGGGATTATGATTAAAACAGAACAAAAACTTTGAATATAATAGTACATCAACTAAAAATATGACTGTAGTGTTTAATGAATGAAGTACTTTATAATCCAAACTCCATATTGAAACTACAATCCTCAACACATTTGCGTAGAAGCAAATCATACTGAGCCCTACTGAGAATTATTGAAATAAATAGGCACAACATTGTGCTTCACTGCGACATTGGAAGAAGTACAGTGAAAAGCACATATATAAGCAAGTAACCAAAAGATGACCAGCTCCTTGTGTCCCGATGGGATGTGTGGTGTCTTGTTCTGCCTTTGAGACGTTCAGTACCTTCTTGGAATGGGCCATTAAGAGGTAATCAGGCCTCCAGGGCATCGTGCATTATTTGGAGGATTTCCTACTGGTTGGACGCTGGGGTTCCGGGCAGTGCGCATTTCTCTTGGCAGAATTCGCATTCCTGATGGGAGAGTTAGGCGTGCCTTTGGCACACGAGAAAATGGAAGGCCCCACACAGCGACTTACATTTCTGGGCATTGAGTTGGATACAGTCAACCAAACCCGTAAATTGCTGCCAGCTAAAGTTCAGGATCTCAGGTCAAGGGTGGCATTTTCTTGGGCAGGCACAAAGCGACCTTCAGGGAATTCCAGGAGATATTAGGGCATCTGAATTTTGCCTGCAGGGTGATGGCGCCCAGCAGGGCGTTTCTCAGGTGGCTTTGCGACGCCACTAAGGGTGTCACCAAGCCACACCACCGAATTAGGATCACTAGAGAGATGAAGTTAGACTTAGAAGCGTGGCAGGATTCTAGGCTGATTTCAATGGTGTCTCTTTTTGGCGTGATGAAATCAAGGTCAAGGATGCATTGCAAATATCTTCTGATGCAACAGGTTCCATTGGCTTCAGTGTCTTTTTCAGAGGCAGGTGGTGCACTTAGAGATGGCCCGAGAGTTGGGTGGAAGCGGGCCTCACATCTGACCTTGCATTTTTGGAGTTTTTCCCAATATTGGTAGCAGTGCGCATCTGGGCACGTGAGTTAGCAAATGGCGCCGTCCATTTTGGTGTGATAACCAGGCTACAGTCAGAGTGATCAACAATCTCTCTTCTAGGTCACAGCGAGTCATGCGACTGGTGCGTGCTTTTACGCTTCAATGTCTCCGTTTTAACGTGTTTTTATTTTTTTATTTAATTATTTATTTGTATCCCGCCTCTCCATATGGATCGAGGCGGCGAACAACTTACAAATAGCATGTATTTTGAAACATTTCTATACATGCCCCCAACAAGCTGGGTACTCATTTAACCAAACTGCGAAAGGATGGAGAGGCTGAGTCAACCTTGGAGCCGGGCAGGATCGAACTCACAACCTTGTGGCTTGCAGTACTGGCATTTTAACCACTGCGCCACCTGGCATTTTAACCACTGCACCACCATTGCCTTTACAGCAGTACATGTTGCGGGCGTGGATAATTCCTTCGCTGACTCTCTTTCCCGTATGCAGATGGAACGCTTCAGAGAACTGGCACCAGATGCAGCAGCCCTTCCAGAACCAATGCCCTTCGACCTGTGGAAGCTTGGCGGGGTGAGGTAAAGCGGATGATAGGTATGTCAATTGCGCCCAGTACCAGAAAGAGCTACAGTAAGGCAGCCAGGGAATTTGGCAGCTTTCGTAAGTCTAAGGGGTTACAGGACACATGGCCACTCCTGATAGAGCACATTTTACAGTTTGGCGTGGCCCTCAAGCAAGCAGGCCTCTCCCCCAGTCCATCAGATCCCGAATGTCAGCCTTGGCCTTTTGGTCCAAGGCACAAGGCTTACCGGATCCCACCAGTGATTTTAGGATATGCAAATTCATAGAAGGGTGTGTCAGGCAAAGAGGAATGGCCTGAGAAGACAGACAACCACTTTCTACCGGCATCCTAAGGGGTCTGGGCAATGCATGAAAAGTCTTGTGTTCCACAGCATATGAGGCTCTCTTGTTCCGCGCAACAGCCCTCACTGCATTTTTGGGGGCATTAAGAGTAAGTAAGTTGGTAGTACGGAGTAAGGGGGATAGGTTGGACAGGGCTCTGGAATTAAGGGACCTGACTTGGGGTGAACGGCATTTATGTTTGCTCATAAGGGGATCAAAGACAGATCAGGCCAAGCGGGGCCAAGCGGGGCGCTGTTGTGACCTTATGGGAAGGCCCTGATGCAGCATTGTGCCCGGTCAGGGTGCTTCATTCACCTCGGGGGTAATGACCTTGGACTGTTGGTAGGAAAGGCCTTGATCGTACAGGTCGTTCAAGATATGCGACATATTCAAGGCACATGGGCTCGCACCCGTATTGTCTGGTCCACAATGGTGCAAAGAAGAGTATGGAACGGGGGCGGGGATCCCCGGCTTTTAGAACTCGCCCGTAAGCGGGTGAACAGGGAGATTGGCTATGCCTTGAGACGGGGCTTGGGTTACTACATTCCTCACAATGATATTGTTTTCAATAAACCGGAGCTGTATTGGCATGATGGCGTACACCTGTTACCCAAGGGCAATGAGATTTTCTTGCGGGATTTACAAAATGGGCTGGATTCGATTCTACAGGGAAGTTGGAGGGATAAGGACTAAGCAGACGCTTGCCCTTATCCATGGCCGACATGGGGGGGTCTTAGGGTTCAGCGTGTACCTATGGCACCCTTTTGGTGTAGGATAAATCCTATCCTTGAGGAAGGCCCTGGGCTCACCCCACTCGTCGTGCGGCGGGGGGATGGGCGTTGGGGCTCACCTTCCAGACAAGGGCTGGCCAAAGTCATAATGCACCTTCAGCGGTTGGCTTTGGGGCCCGGTATCTCACTCAACGGGCTAGGGGAGATGGTTGGGAGCTGACTCTTGCCCTAGTCCAAATATGCTGTTGACTCCCCATTTCTCCTCAGGTCAAAAGTTCAAGTTCAAGTTCACGTAAGTTCAAGTTCACTTCCCCTTTTATATTAATTAGGCATATTAATAAATTGCCCTAGTTCAACCCAAGCTCTGTCTGTGATCTCGTGGGTTGGGTGGCAAATGATCCAGCAAAGGTTACGCCCAGCATATCTCGTTTCTCCTTTACACATAAATGTCAGAGGCTTGTTAATAGCAAATAGCTTGGATTGTTTAGATGAAATGAGTCTAAAGGTGGCCAGTTTGGTGCTTGGCCTGGAAAGATAACCAAAACATCTGATAGGAAAGTTAGTTTGATGGAAAGTTACCTCAGTACATGCACAATGTATGAGTGGCTTGGCAAATTTTAGGAATCGGAATTAGGACCTGAGAGCGCAGGGCTCCTGTTCTGTTCAGATTCTGGTCTGTTAAAGGCTGAGACATATATACATTCCTTTTAATAAAGTTGGGTGCTTGGTTCATCAGCATGGCCTTCAACTTTTCCCTGTAGTGGCTGGTAGAAGCAATTTCCACTTCACTTCCCATCTATTGCCTTGCTGCTTTGCTAATAGTAATTGATGGATTGTTAATTGCAGTGCATTTTAAGGGGTTGATTTAGGTGGGTTGGTGGGTGCGGAGGATTAGGTATGTTTTTAATGTCTTTTAATGTATTTTAATGTATAATGTATTTCATGTTGTTCGCCGCCTCGATCCATGTGGAGAGGCGGGATACAAATATCATCATCATCATCATCATCATTATCATTATTATTATTATTATTCATTGGAAGGATGCTCAGACAGAGTACCACCCTCCTCCCACTGGTGTGGATGTCTTCCTTCAACTCACAAGCCCATAAGGTAATGTCAATATACCGTTATATCACATCAAAATCCAAGATGCAAAGAAGCATATTATTTGACCACTTTGGTTGGGGTAGGATTAAACGAGCTTTCAGGTTTCATAGAAGGCCATTTCACAGCACTACAACAGTCTAATGTGGAAATGGCCAAACTCTTCACAAAAGAGTTCAGGGATAAATGCAAAGCTCACTGCAATAGATCTAACCAAAGAGTAGCAATATGTCTTTCTGTTTTCCTCGTAGGTGGGCTACAACTACACTTTCGAGGAGGGAGAACAACAAATAGGTTGTGGTTGGAGGAATGTGTTGAGCATACTAGAAAATCTGAGGCAGACATAGGTCAAGATCCTGCAGGGTGTATCATGGTCTCTTATTGGTCTGACCAGAGAGATTTAGGGGAGACAACATGGGTAATAAAGAAGTGTCTGTCCCACCTACAAGGGGAAGAGAAACCGGAGCTCTCTCTCTAGGAGATCCACTTCACTTCTCTTCCCTTTGTGACTGAGACTGGCTGCAACGTCATTTCAAATTGTCTTCCCACTGTGCTCCACCTAGTACATGACAGCAGGAATGATCCTTTGGGGCTGAACAGTTGCTAGGATGTGAAGGTTTGGATGGTGCACAAGGGTCTATTGAATAGCAATGTCCCTCCCATCCAAAAGAAAACATCTGTTTATATAACCCACATACATATGTATATGTTATCTAGAGGATTCCTACCATAGATTTCATCCTAATTGGTGGGAGCCACAAAGGAAAAGAAGAACCTATCAAACCTACAGAAACTGTCATGAGCCTGGCCGAGCTCGCCGTCGACTCGGATGGGGACTCTGACGCACTAGACTGGGACTCCCCACCTGGGGATCCCCGGGAGGATGAGGGGGCCCCGACAGAGGCGAGGGACGGGCCTGCCAGCTACTCCGGAGCCAACCTGGAGCCCGCACCGGCGGCTGAGGTGCCCGCGAGCTCAATGGAGGCTGTGGCCCCCAACTCCAGTCCGGAGTTTATGGCAGCCCCTGACTCCAGCCCAGAGGTTACCGCTGCCCCTCCTCCCACGTTCCGACAGAGGCAGCAGGAGAAAGAGGCAGTCTGCCAGTCCAGGCAACTGTTGGAGAAGCGGCTGAAGGCTGAGGGCTCTCAGCTGCGAGTCCAGCCCCAAGGACTCTCGATCAGCCTCAGCTGGGCTAGGGGCTACTTAAGGCGGACGCTGGGGGGGAAGGGCCATGGAGCAACAACCGTCGATCTTCCGTGTCCGCGTTCCCTCCTTCCAGTGACTGCGTCCAGCCTTCCTGGTGGCTGAGCTCCTTGCCTTTGCTTTGGGTGACGTAACCCCGTATTTACTTTGGGACTTTGTTTGGCGCTCTTGGGGACTTTCCTTAGCGCCCTAGGCAACTTTGGGGGTGCTGTAACCCCCTGTTTACTTTGCTCCCACTAATAAACGCTGTCCAACCCCAGCCACTTGCCTTGCGTCTGCTTGGCCTCTGCCAGCCACTGACAGAAACAGCCTAATGCCTCAGCAAATCTCTGCCATTTGCTGGGATTTTCATTGCATCCAACATGCCTGAGCTGTGTTCCATGGGACAACTACTCACCTTGAGGAGAGATTTTAAAAGTTCTGTTGATTTGAGCTGCATGAAGTTCCCAATGAATGGCAAAGGAGTGGGGCCAGGGGGGAGCATCTTCCTCAATGATCGATCCCTCATGGCTGTTATCATAAGAAGCAAGGATAGATAGATGACAAGGAAGAGTGTGAAGGCACTCGCCAGCTCCATGGTTCAGGTTGTAACCAGTTCTCCTGTCTTTGCAGAAAGTGGGTCTCTCTCTCGCTCCCAGCTTGCAGTGATTCTGTCTATTTATTGGGTGTGAGCTTGGCACTGCCTTCTGAGCTGCATAACTCTGCAAGACAAATAAGTTACTTTATCCCTGAACAACAAGCAAAATGTGTTTATCTTATTCCTGGTTAATCAGTATCAGACGTGGAGGGTGCATGGGCTAGAATGTCTTCATTTCTGCAAATAAAGAGTTTGTTAGTTTTATCATGTCTTTGGAATTGGGTCACAGTTGCAAACTGACACAATTAGAAAAGAAAAAAGACCTAAGAAGGCCTAAGAAGAAGTTGTGAAAGGCAATCCTTTTAAATAAAATTCTTCTAAACAAAGAAAGGACCAGACTTTTAACTATAGTAACCAAGAGGGTGGCAGGAATCTTGCTAGTGACATACATGAGTGCAAGTTTGAGACTATGCTCCTTTCAAATATTTTTCTTCCTGCAATGTGAAATTGTTAACAAAAAAAGTGCATTTTTGATAGGATTTCTTTTCTTCTCTTCCATATTGGGACATTTTTGTGAAATTTTCATTTTGCAAATAGGACACTTGGCCAGAGTCCTGTCAGCAATGTACATGCATGTAACTTGAGTTACCCCGAGTTGGAGTCCTATATTCAGTTCTGGGTGCCTCAGTTTGAGAAGAATACAGACAAGTTGGAGCAAGTTCGGAGAAGGGCAACAATGATAGTAAGAGGCATAGAGAAGAAAACATATGAGGAAAGTTTTGTCTCTTTGATATTGTTTCTGGTCTGTGCTACTGGAGGATTGACAGCATGGCATAGAGGTTTGAGTGTTAAGACTGAGACCAGGGTTAAAATACCTCCTTGGCTATGGAAACGCACCAAGTGACCTTTGACAAGTCTCTCAACTCTCTGAGGAAGACAATGGCAACCCCTCTCTGAACAAATCTTGGCAAGAAAGCACCATCACAGGTCTAAGGGTTGGCATAAGTTGTGAAGGACTTGAAGGCACACAACAGCAACAATAACCAGAAGATTGGTTTGGGGTCAGAGTTGGCCTGAGCAAACTTGCTGCCTCAGTTGCACACTGAGATGGAGGGAATTAAGAATTCATGAGAAATAGGCAGGAGGATACCATTGCCGTCCCTGCTCCATATACAATTGCCAAGTGAAATAAAGGGCAAGGTTCCTGCATCTTTAGGGACTGCATGGGAGATGCAAACAACACCTGTTGGAATTTCCTCTTCTATGGAACTGTTAAAGCTGCAGGAGCACTGTCCATTATTTCACCTGGAAACTTTTAGCCCCACGAGTATACCAAAGTCTACCGTTGCTGGAGTTTGCCTAATGCTAAGACTGGAATTCTGATCTTTTTTGTATTTATTGATAGCTTCACTATTCTTTGGTGTGAAGCAACAGATAGTCAGGGAGCGTTAAACAGTTTGATGGGAGGAAAAATGAATAAGCAAATAGATAAATACAACTACAAGATGCAATATGAAAGTGTTGTGGAACTTTCTGCATTACACTGCCATAGTGCTATTATTCCACTTTCAACATCCTATGGAAACCTGAGGTTTGCAGTTCAGGAAGGGGCACTGAGAATTCTCAGGCAGAGAGCTCTTTGGCCTCAGGAAACTACAAACTCCAGAATTCCACTGGATGTTGAACATGGAATAATAGCTCTATAACAGTGTAGGGTGGAAAGCCCCTGAGTCTGCTTGTGGCCACTGCCTCCCATTCTGTCCTGATGAGAGTAATTCACTTTTGGTAATGATCATGTTGAATATGGGAGAAGAATGAAAGGGAAATGCACATCACCCTTGGCAACTATCTGTGAATCCAAGGAATATCCTTGGTGGTACTACTGGGAGAAACCACTGGTTGGAAGCCTTACGTGATGTTCTAGGTATTGCATGCTTTGTGACTATTTACGGCTCAGATTAACCTAAAAGGCAAAGGACCATGGTCTTCTGAGGCTACCAGCATAGAAACTTGAATCTGCTACAGGTATGATAGCCCTCCAGGGGACAAAATAGCCCTGCTGTCTTAGAACAAGCATAAAGAATCCGGTGAAGTGGTTTTATATCCACAAAAGCTCATGTGAAAATAAAAACCAGTTTGTCTTAAAGGTGTTGCCACGCTTCCTTTCTTTTTTTCCCCCTTTCCCTCTCTTTCTCTTTTTTATAAAATAAAAAGCGACTGTAAAATGTACCATTAAATTTTTTTTTATCATTTTCATGCAATCACAAGCCTTACGTGCAGCTAAATACAGGTAGAGAAATAACATTTGAAGAGCATCAGTGCCATTGGGAACAGAAGCAGATGGGAAAGATGACAATGGGTCAAGGGGTGGGCAACTAGGGGAGGCATTAGCCCCCATCTCCGAACCCCCTACCACAAGCCCCTGCAAAAAAACAAAACCCCAAATCCTCTAATGGATGTAGCAGACTTTTGGGGCATGTTTTAGCTCCCCCCACACACACACACACCATTTTAGGCTCAAGAGAGGTCCTTTTTAACAACAGGAAGTGACTAGAAATCACTTTCTGTTTTTCAAAAAGCCCCTCCATGGCCCTAAAAAGCCCTAGGGGAGCTGAAAAATATGGCAAAAATGTCCCTGTGCCTCCTAGATAGAGCATTTGGGGCAAAAAATTGAAAAAGATTGCAAGTTTATTTTTTAGTTTGTTTTTTTGTGAGTTTTTTTGTGGTTTTGTTTTGTGTTGTTTTGTTTTGATCCCTGAGGGGACCTGGAGGCCACAAAACTAGCTTCCATAAGAAGCTCTTGTGTTGCAATTTTCCCAGCCCCGCTTAAGAGTTTCCCGGCCATTCACCTGTAGATCTGACAGATTCCCAATCCAAACAGCCCCAATCTGGAGAGCAAACCAAAAGCCATCTTTTGCAAAAAGTCTGTTATGTGAAAGCCGTTAGAATCAGCCATGGCAGCTACTGCCAGGCTCCCATGACCAGGAAGAAAGGGACTTCTGGAGCTGCATTTCTAGCAAGTGTTTACCTAACGGCCTCTAGTACCTATGTTTCTCTGGTTACAAGCAGGTTGTTACCTATAATGGACTACATATCCCATTACTTAATATGGAGGGCATCCCACATCCTCTCTCTGGCCCTTTTCGCAAGGCATTTGCCATGCGAAAGGGCCTCTGGAGTGTTGCGTGATTGCAAGGAGCGATCCACATAACGTCCTCACAATCGCACAATGCTGCCGGGGCCGGCAGGCACCGATCATGCACTATTTCATTTTCGGCTTGTAGCCGAAAATGGTCTGCAATTGCACATCGCTCCGTGGCCCTGCACGCATGTACCATGTGTGCGGAGCTCTGGAGCTGCGGCGCTCACACTTCCTCCCCCAGTGCAACCTGGGAAAATCCCAGGCTGCGCTGCAAAAGGAAGAGGAGGAGCCCTCACACTGCCTGCTCGCCGGCAGGCAGTGGCTGCAGAGGCAAAGCAGCAGGGATGTGAGAGCCTCTTGGAAGAGGCTGCTCGTGTCATCCCCATGTCCCAGCACGGCAGAAAGGTAAGGTGCGAAAAGGGCCCCACTCAACGTGGAATAAGAGACAGTTGCTAGGAGGGTGGGACTTTGCCAAAGCTGTTTTCCTTGGGAGTGATGTCAATGTCTTCAGGGGGCAGAAGGGGCTTCAGTCAGCATCTCTGCAGGACGGTGGTGAAGAAGAGGAAAAGCTCCACGCGAGCCAAGGCTTCTCCCAGGCAGATCCGCTTCCCTGCAAGGAAAACAGGAGGATCAAGAGCAGGATTAGGGTTTTAATCTGCAAGCACCCTATTTCCTTCACAGACTTGTGCTGGGCAGAAGGGAGCCAGCCGTTGTTGCATACCCACTGAAATTTCAGAGGTACAAACCAGGACGCATGCGGCCAAACAATATCCAGGTTTTATCAAAATGGCAAAAGTAATTAATGAAGATCAGCACACAAGCTGGGAAAGGCTGCAGCGGTTTGCTTTTGCCTGAGCCTACAGAGAATTGGAAGTTTGATCCTTCCTCTCCTCTTTTCCTTCTCTGAGTAGAGTAGCAGAAGCCGAGAGCTTAGTCCATTTCTGGAGAACCTAAAAGATGCATCAAACTCCTCTACTCTCTCTGGCACAGTGTTGTTGCTGGACTTTTCAAATGCCTGGGTATGAAAATGGTGTTTTTCCACAAAAGAGTCCCAAGAGAGTAGAGAAGATCAATGCTTCTTTCTGTTTTTTTCAGGATACACTGAGTTCTTGCCTTTTGCCACTCTTCTCAGAGGAGGAGATGGTTCCTTTTTTTGATAAGAGTTTTTTTAAAAAATCTTTATTTGTATAGCCAAGGCCATTACAAAGTATTTCAGATAAAAACAGCATTAAAACAATACCAAAAGTATTCTACTTTATGGTCCCATCCACTATCTCTAGTATCTATGTATCCTTTGATAAGAGTTAATACCACACCTTAACTTTTATTCCCCCCCCCCAAAAAAAACCCTTCTCTGAGTAGAGTGGTGAAAGGTCTTTTTACTACCTAGGTGGGAAAAGAGGTGGCAGGAGTGAGTGAAAATGTGTTTTGGAGGGCTCTACCTGAGGAGAAAGGCACGAAGGCATCGTTCTTCTTGAAGCATCCATTCTCATCCAGGAAGTTCTCGGGGTTGAATGTATTGGGACTTTTAAACTTTAAGGCCTTTTCGGCACTTTCTTTCTGCAACGGGGCAGAGCGTCCTCTAGCGAGGACGTTTGCACTTGCGGGCGGACTGGGTCCGGACTACTTTCTGTAGTTCCGGACTTCAGCCCACTCCGAAATGACCAGAAGTGGTCGCTCGCCATGCTATTGAAAGACCGCTTAAAACGGGTCTTTCAACAGCGCGGCGCACCCCACTCTGTGGCTGCGCTCCAGTGTAGATTTGCAGGCTTGCACCAACGCAAGCCTGCAGATCTTCTGGGGGTGGGCTTTAGGCTGGCAAGCTTAACCGGTTGGTGGAGAGCCTCCACCAACGGAAAGCCGCCATTTTCGTCCCCGGAGCAGTGTGTAGTGCGGGCACGCACTGCTCCGTATCAGCCTGGATCCTCCGGGGGAGCATGCCAGTCCGGTAAGTAATAAAACAGGGCATTTTCTTCGCCAAGTGCAAAAAAGCCCTTTGTGGGGTCATGCAAAACAGTGCTAAGCAGCGGGTACACTTCTGTTCCCTGGGAAAGAAAAATAACAAAGTTCCGAATCGCAAAATTCAAGGGAGGCATCAGCTAGTTCAGGAACATAATGATCTCACACTTTGCTCTTCCATCCATCATTGCTCCATGCACTGCACATAGGCATTCCGTGTAAAGAGAACAGAACCATTGGATTTCTCTGTGCTTGGCTCTGCACTTCATTGGCTTGTTCTGATATTCAAGATCAAAGCGGCTTTTAAAAGGAACAGATGAGTAAACAGACAAACTGTCCTAGAACCCTTGATTTCATCATATGGGCCTGATGAAATCTGTCTGGCTTTTCGCACATTACCCATTTGCGCGACTGGGGAGGGTGTCTTGCACAAAAAGCCTCATCCGGAACGCTGCCGCTTCCCTGCTTCTTCGTCCCGCAGGTCGCTTCCTGGTAGCATGACCGTTGTGCTAGCGCCCAGCCCCTTCCTTCCACAGTGCAGTCTGGGAGCTGTAGGCTGCGCTGGGGGAGGAAGCGTGACCGGCTCGGCTCATTCGACGCACCACATGCAGGTAAGTGTGCGAGGGCCCCGGGAGCATTGCACGACCGCACAGTATTTTCGGGTTAGAGCCGAAAATAAGAAAATGTGTGAACGTCCCGCTTTAGGCTCGTGAGTATCGCATGAATGGGAGTGCGTCGTATGGACTGACTCAAGGGGCCCTCGCACTACAGAAACTGCGTGCGAAAAGGGCCTATGTGTTTTTAACATCAAAACATGCCAGTTAAAGAGATCCTTCTTGGCTGCCCCAATCCAGAGCCTTGGTTTTGATTATGGTGATGAAGAAATATATTGCTAAAGTACAAGTTATGTACATGCTTTGAAATATCAAAGCAAGCTTAAGATCTGTCGAGAGCTTCAGCAGTTTGGAAGGAAGGATTTGAAAGCTGCAGGTCTAGAATGAAGCAAATGGAGGCCATATTTGCCCAAATGGTCGACGACCAACTAACCTTCCCCCTTGTTCCATTGACATTTTTGCCCTCTTACGGTTACGTACCTCTCTAGATAGCTGACTCTTGGGTGTGTGATAGGATTCAGAGAGAGCCTCGGAAGTTTTAAACAAGGGGGATATGCCAGTGGTGCCAACTGGGCTGCCATTTAAGAGTCTCTATTTGGTTCCTGGTTTTCTGGAAGGATTCTAGGCTGTTTGTGTGGATGCAGGTAGTTGCGGGGCAAGGAAGGTTTTTCTAGCTCAGCTTCCAGCACCTGCTTCAGAACTTTGCAAGGCTGAGTTTCTTCATCTGCAGAAATCCTGTTCTGTTTGTTTGTGTCTTCAAGTAGAAGTCATGGCAACTCTATCACAATATTTTATTGACACATTTTATAGAGAGAAGGTTGACCATTGCCTTCCTCTGAGGCTCAGAGAAGGTGATTTGCCCAAAGTCACCCAGTGGGTTTCCCAGGATGAGCGGCAGTTCTGGTCCAATACCCAAATGACTATATACACTGGCTCCATTACCTAACAGCCAATCCTTGACAAAACTGTCCTTCTCAAGGATGTAAAATTCTTCTTCCTACACTTTCATATAGTCATATATTGAACTAAACAATGCAACATTCAATAGTGGGGGAAAAATTCCACTGGCAAATCATGGACTCTGTGAAGAAACACCACTTTGGCAAACTAAGGCCATTTCTGCACTACACTGTTATAGTGCTATTATTCCACTTTCAACTTCGTACGGAATCCTGGAGTTTGCAATTTTAGAGGGGCACCTTCAGCCTCAGTAAACTACAAACCCCGGAATTCCACAGGATGTTGAAAGTGGAATAATAGCAATATAACAGCTTAGTGCGGACATGGCCTATGAATCAATGAGGGAAGGTTATAATCTTTCTAAGAAAGGTTGGAGGGATATTTGCAGCAACAGGTTTTGATGATCATGGTTAGAATCACTATTGTGGAACGTTCTTCTGATTCTATTAGAGAATTCTACATTTAATATGAATAGTGGAGATAATTACTTTATAAGCATAGAGGTAATAAAAACTTGACACCATTATTATATCAGATAAAGAATTTGATTATTTAGGTATGGACATATTGATTCAACTTTGAACAAATATAATAAGTTTGCAATAATGGCCATTTTCTAAGGAATCAGAAGTCAAGTGTGCAACCATTTCATCTCCTTGTGAGTTTTGTAGATTGTGTGTTAGATGTTTGTTGTTTAGTTAGTGGACATTTAGTTATGCGTGTGTGTTTATTTCCTTGTATGTTGTTTCCAGGGTTCGCTTCCCTGCTCGGCCATAGAAACCCATTGGGTGTCCTGGGGCTCATCACACACTGCAAGCTCCAGAAAACCCCTGGATAGGTTCGCCTTATGGGCCATTTCCGCACTAGACTGTTATAGCGCTATGATTCCACTTTCAACGTCCTATGGAATCCTGGGGCTTGCAGTTTCGGGAGGGGCCTGCCAGCCCCACCTCATCCCATACCTTGTACTTCTGGATGTTTCATCAGCATCAGAAACCCATATTTCAGGGTAGAGCTGACCGTCTCCATCCCAGCAAAGAAAAGATTAAGAGCAGTGAGCTCCAAGTTTTTGATGTTGAACTCGCTCGATGGGTCCCTTTTTTTTACTGGAAATAGAAAAGCGCAAAACATCACAAGACCATTTTGGAACGGACCATAGACTTTGGAAATGGGAAACAGTCTGGTGCCCTGAATCTGCCTCTGTGCGGCCACTTTCGACAGAGCACTGCCGCCTTTCAATTTACAATTTACATTTGAGCTGCCAAGTAGGTTGAATAGTACCATTATCTAGGTCAATATTGGCTGGTGCGGAGAAATACAAACAACTGACTTTCATGAAAACCTGTCAAAGAGCAAAACAAGGTTTTCCATTCCCATCTAAGGCAGTTTGGATGAGCTGGTGAAGAGCCGATTGGAAGCACTTCAATCAGATCGTATTTGCAAAGGTTGTTTAACAGATTGGGTTGGCCTCTCCTCCCGTCGCTTTCTGCTGGCAGGCAAAAGCTTTTGGCTCTTCTTTTACTGTGGCAAAGGGGCTTTTCATGGGGCTCTGTTTGGGATTTTTCTGCTGTTTTACCTGTGTTTTAAACTACTTAACTTTGCCAAATCTAATTCTATATTGTCATGCTTGTGGACTGAACTGGATTTGGAAGTGGGTTAAGTTAGATACATGAAACTACTGAATTTGGAAGGGGATGGACTAGGATCAGGCTGGCATTTTTATTTATGGTTTAACAAAGGGAAACAAAAGACAGAGTTTAACCGACACTATTTAAGATCCGCCTTAATGAAAATCTGGAGAAAATATAAGAGCCTGTTCTAAAACTCCGAAATGGATATCCCCGCACGAGGCTTTTTATAAAAAGGAAAATATCTTGTTCGATAAATGGATCAGATAGTAGGACATGATAGAAATTCAACGGGAGCAAATTAAAATTAAATCACAATCGCAGATGGAGGAAATGGGAATAAAATGTCATTGGCTCTTATATAGGCAGATAAGAAAAAAATTAAAGAATGATGTTAAGCTTAATGGTTACCAAAAGAAAGAAGAGGAATTGAATATGGTATTATATTCAGATAAATCCAAAACCATTTCCTCAATCTATAAGATTTTATTAAAATGGCATACAGAGGATGAAATAATTAAAATACCAATGGTGAAATGGGCCCAGAATTTTTCCCATCCTATTTTGTTAGACCAATGGGAAAAACTATGGTTGAAAGCTATAAAATTTACAGCATGCCAGGACATTAAAGAAAACCTATCTAAGATGTATTTGCGGTGGTACCTTACTCCCCCAAAATTGGCGAAGATGACGAATAGATGCTCCAATATGTGTTGGAAGTGTGGGAAAGAGATAGGTTCTTTTTACCACACTTGGTGGACATGTAAAACAGTGAAAGAGTTCTGGAAAACAATTCATAATCGAATTGAAAAGATATTGGATATAAAATTTATTATGACTCCAGAGGTTTATATGTTATCAATGCTGGAAAATGATTTGGAAAAAAAAGTGGGTAGATAACTATTTTATATGACTGTGGTGTTTGCATATAGATGGAAAGGAAATAGAATGCCTACAATAGAAGAATGGGAAATGAAACTATTTGATATAATTCAAATGGATAAATTAACATGTATTCTGAACAGGGAAAGTAAAGAAAAGTATATATAGAACATTACAATATTTTAGGAATTCATGGTATAATGAATTGAACTGGTGAACTGGTGAACAGTGAACTGGTGAACACAGAATTCTGAAAAGATTTAGGATAGAAAGATGCAATGGATTTAGCAAGACTAAGATAGTTAGATATAAAATAAACTTGTCTCTAATGCCGAAGTTGGAAGTACGTGGGGAAAATAACAAAGGAATAGTGAGAGAAAACATTGCATGTAATTTCAATGTGATTGTTTGTTTTTCTACAAGGTAAGTTGTTCGTTTTCATGTTAAGTGTTTGTCTTTTTTAAGGAAATAAAGTTTATATAAAAAAATAAACTACTTCAGCTCTGTGTTTTTAACAGAATTGCAGCTTTTAAAAAGCTTTTGTACAAACAGTTTTTTTCACTGTTCTGTATTTTGACTGGATGTAAGCTGCCTTGGGTCTCATGTAAGAGGAAAAGATAGGATAAAATGAAATAAAGCAAAATAAAATATTGACATTGGTGTTTATAGACAGCTTGGAATGCTCAGGAATGCTGAAGCTTAAATATTTCCTGAGATCATTCATAAAACTTACGGCAAAGATAAAGACTTACATGGTACATAAAAGTTATATAAATAAAGATATGGTTACTATGATACACCTAAACTACTAATTGCAGAGGCTCAATGAGATAATAAGAATTAACTGAATTTATTAAAACATGGTACAATTAAAAATTTTATATTAACATATAGTGGTGGAGTTCTACTGAAATTAGAATTCTATATATGTTTGTTGGTAACTGATATATAATGAAGTGTGAAGTTCTTTGTGTGATGAAAGTTTAAGGAAATTTTTTTGTGTACATATATTTTTGTACGCATATGCCCACTATACATAGTATATAATATGTCATGTTATATAAGCATGTTATTGTCTTTTTGATGCAATGTAATCCCAGCCACCGGACAAGCACGTAAACAGGCGCGGACGGTAAATGGTTGGACATTCCAATCCCCACTTAGGCAGGCAGATTAACGCCACTCCATTGCTTCAGGGACCATTTTTGCAGACACACCTTGCTTAAGTGCGACTTTACACAAAGACGCTCGGCCTCGAGCCGGCACTCTTTCAATGCTAAGCCATTTGTATACTGGCTACACTATTGTTATCCTGCGCTAAGCTGATCATGTAAAACCTGACCTTTTCCAACGCTTTTGTCCCGCTCCAAATTTCCTTTGGTCTCACCGAGCATGGCATAGCCTGTAGGCACAATCCACCCTATAAAAACTCCCCGATTCTGAGTCCTCCCCAGATCGCTCCCGAGTTCCAGACCGCCTTGCTGCCGTTTTGTCCGGCGAGCTCCCCTCCGCACGCCCCCCTGCGCTTCCTTCCTTGCAACCTCCGCTTCTCTCCAGGACTACGAGATAAGGTGTCGTATCATCCGTTTCCCCCGAAACTCCCATTCCAATTTCTAGTTCGCTGTGTGCATGTGGTGTCTTATTTGTTGTCTGTCCTTTAATAAAGTTATTAATTTACTATTTTAAAACTTGTCTGACTGCTCTTCTGACCTGACCCCATATACATAGGGTTGCAAGATCCCTGCTAAGTTACCCTGCCTCTTGTTAGCTTAAGAGAGTGCTCGAGTTAATTTCCCCATCTTGAGTTTATTTGGGTGCCCCTCCCAGGACCCCCATAATACAGGGTAACACTTCAGCACCCTGCTCACCGGTGTGTCAGAGCTTCCTTGGTTAGTGTGGCTACTTAGCTTCTAAGGTGGCTTTTGGGGGGCTATTTATGGTTGGTGCAATGGTGCAACAGCCTTAAAGGTGAACAGAAAAATTTACAGGGTTTCAATTCTCACTTAGGATGTCATAAATATTGAACAGACTGTCAGCTATTCTATAGATGGTGTAGATAGATAGATAGATAGATAGATAGATAGATAGATAGATAGACAGACAGACAGACAGAAAGACACTCTTGCCATTTCCACACTAGGCTGTTATAGAGCTATTATTCCACTTTCAACATCCTATGGAATCTTGGGGTTTGCAGTTTAGGGAGGGGCCTTGCCAGGATTCCATAGGATGTCGAAAGTGGAATAATAGCACTATGACAGTCTAGTACGGAGATGTCCATAATCTTCTTACACAGTGCAGACACCTCTCTTGTCTTGCTGAAGGTCTGATTATTTTATCAGGAATGGATTTGACTCCATTTTCTGTGTTATGCAATAATGTAGGGCAAGTGTGTTGAGTGCTACATTTCTGATGCTGAAGTTAGATTTAATCCACCCTTACCTGATTAAACAATATTCCAGAGAAGGTATGGAACTGGAAGGAGAGAGGCAATAAAGTTTGGCTTCCCTATGTGCTGTTACAAAGCACTCCACATAGAAGAACTGTATTTGCTTTTATCCAGTGTGAGGCTTGGGGACAACAATCTAGAAGAGCACAGCTAGTTCCCCAGAAAAGTTTCTGAACTGCCAAGTCTGGAGACCAATATAGACCAAAGTTGTACAATATAGACCAATATAGACCAAAGTTGTACATTTCTCTAAACCGGCTGTTCTTAACCTTTTCTTTACCGTGGACTCCCTTTAAATGTCTTTTGTTGCCACAGACCGCCAGGACCTAATTCATGATTTAAAACCCTAAAGTGCACCAAATTTGGAGAGAGGGGCAAAAGAAATACACACACTCCTAGTATGGTTCGAGATATTGTAATGAAAGTTTGTACAAATGGTGTTTATCACCAGCAAAAGACTCTTGCTCTATGTCCATCTTTTCTTTTCTTTTCTTTTCTTTCCTTCTTTCCTTTCTCTCTCTCTCTCTCTCTTTCTTTCTTATAAAAGCTCATAACATATCTTCAAGGATTTTCAGACTCCCTATGAGAACATCATGGCCCCATGGGGGTCCACAGACCACAAATACACACTACACTGTTATAGCAGTATTATTCCACTTTAACTGCACCCTGTGGAATTTTGGGATTTATAGTTTGGTAAGACACTGGAGCTGTCTGGCTGAGAATTCTAAATGCCTCTCCTTAAACTGCAGATCCCATGATTTCATGCGATATCTCCATGGCAGTTAAAGTGGTATAACAGCTCTGTAACAATGTAGTGTGATACGGCCCTAAGAACTTGTGGTCTGAACAATAGACACATTTAAAATCGAACCCACAAGACAGCACTCTGGGAGTACTTTGCGCATTTCACACACCTACATGCACATTTTCCTCTTGCCTGTTCCCACCAGAGGAATCCCAGTCCAAGACGTGCTCTGTCCCCACAGTAGTTCATGCCTTTCACTACACACTGGATGATGCAAAATGTCCTCTCACACCAAGCGCCCAGGCCATATGTCATGAACAGACCCTGGGTTGACTCCGGATGCAAAGAGTGGGCCAGGAACTTGACCAGTTAAGGCCTGAAATGCCACAAACAAAAACCCTCCATTTTAAGCAAACCTCTCAAATGAGATTCAGGCTTGTGACTCTCACACCATTGTGTATGACTTTAAGCATCTTTGCCTAATAAAGAAGCTAGTGAGCTTCAAAAGCTTGCATAATATATTTTACACTTTCTGGTTGGCGCAATAAAGGCATCACTGTCACTTTATATTTTTTTCTATTTTGCTGCATGGCCAAAATGGCTGCCTCAAATATGTTATTTTAGCGTACTGTGTTACTCATTTGCAATATTTTGTTTGGCTGATTTATGAGAGGGTAGCCAATACATATACTTTACAAGGGGTTGAAAGCAGTGGGGTTTCTTCCTGTTGTTCTGCTTCAGAGAAATACAGAATCCTGTTTCTTCCTGCTGCAAGGCCCCTACGTCAGATTGTTGCTGATGTTGTAATATGCCTTCAAGTCAATTCTGACTTGTGATAATCCCTTCCTAGAGTTTTCTTGGTAAGATTTATTCAGAAGAAGTCAGCTATTGCCTTTCTCTGAGGCTGAGAGCACATGACTTGCCCAAGGTCACCGAGTGTGGTTCCATGGCTGAATGGGGATGTGAACCCTGCTCTCCTAGAACCCTAGCCCAATACTCTAACCCACTAGACCATGTTGGATCTCATGTCAGATTATTGCTGTTAGAATCTTAGAATCATAGAGTTGGAAGAGACCCCAGGGGCCGTCCAGTCCAACCCCCTGCTATGCAGGAACACCCATCAAAGCATTCCCAACAGATGGCCATCCAGCCTCTGCTTAAAAACCACCAAAGAAGGAGACTCCACCACACTCCGAGGCAGCAGATTCCACTGCTGGACAGCTCTGACCATCAGGAAGTTCTTCCTGAGGTTTCAGTGGAATCTCCTTTCCTGCAGCTTAAATCTGTTGCTCCTTGTCCTAGTCTCTGGAGTGGCAGAGAACAAGCCTGCTCCCTCCTCAACATGGCACCCCTTCAAATATTTAAACATGGCTATATGTCCCCTCTTAACCTTCTCTTCTGCAGACTACACATCCCCAGCTCCTTAAGGCATTCTTCATAGGGCATGGCTTCCAGACCCTTCACCATTTTGGTCGCCCTCCTCTGGACACGTTCCAGCTTGTCGACATCCTTCTGTTGTGTGTGTTCAAGTCATTTCTGACTTATGGTGACCCACTCATGGGGTTTTCTTGACAGCATTTATTCAGAGGGGTTTGCCCTTGCCTTCCTCTGAGGCTGAGAGCATGTGACTCACCCAAGGTCACCCAGTGTGTTTCCATGGCTGAGTGGGGATTTGAACCCTCGTCTCCTAGAATCCTAGCCCAATACTCTAAACCCACTAAATCACATTAGCTCTCTATGTTAGGCTATATTGGAAGAAATTTCTCTGTTGACACCTGTCATGTTGACTTTGCTATCCTTGCCATATTTTTAGGCAGTTGTTTTGTCTTCATGCTTTGCGGGATTTACTGTGCTAAAAGGGGATGATGAGATCGGCTGGCGACTCGAGTGCTGGGAACCGAGGGGTGTCATTGTTACAAACTATGATAGGAGGACAGACACAGGCGAACAGACTCGGCTGCAAAGTTGAACTCTTGGCAAACTGAATGAGAAAATGGGAGGAAGATGGAATAAGCTGGGAAAGGGGTTGTTATGGTTAGTGATCAACTGGGATGTTAAGGCACACTTAATTGAAATATTAAAGCTTATACAGTACTGCAAATCCAATGTTTCTTTAGTCTTGGCAGTGCCAAGGTGTACTGTTGTTTCTTCGATGTGACTGAAAAACCTTTTGAAACCTCTAAACCTAATTCTTTGAACTTGGAACTATACAATATAAGATCAGACACAAGAAATGCTGGCATGTGGTATGGCAAAGGGCAAAACAACATTCATGTAGTGAGACAACAGGGTCCTGCAGTGCTTTTCAGTAGAAGGCGCTTGTAGAAACCATTTAAAAATAGAAATAAAAATCCACATTTTGTCCAATGGGTAAAATAACAGCACTTCCAAATGAGTAACACGTGAAATGGATTACTGAGGGTCAGGGAACAGAAAAACAAACAGAGAAGCAATATCCAAGCATTTTCCACAAAGCTGAAAATGTTGCACAATGTTCCCCAGCAGAAGGACTTTCTTACACTGCAGTCACATTCATAACAAATTACTTCCAGGAATGGGTATGTTGTTGGCATGGGACTAAAAAAAAAATTGTAATTAGATATGTAGAAGTGCTTGCAAATTGAGTGAAGGGTGTGCAACACATCCTATGCCACACTGTAGGTGAGCACCCTATTCCTTTGAGAGTAGTCACGCTCCATGTGTGGGGCAGAGTAAAGGGGAAACTCAAAACGCCCTTGGAAACTGCTTGTGTATCATCAGGAGACCCAGTTCACATCTTGGGTATCTCGACTCAATCTGAACTTGAGAAGTTGGAGGCCCTGAACTTGAGAAGTTGGAGGCCCGCAATGCCATGCCATGACCCTCTTGGAAGATTTACAATGACTATTTATTGCTAGAGTAACCTTGAACACAATGAGTCATAGCCTTACGATGCTACTGGCCTGGAAGCCTGTTTGTGCTCTTGGTAGCACAGTAGTCCTTAGATCAAACGAGCCAGCTGGTTTATGATGAAGCTCAAGTCCAAAGCGAAAGCTAAATATATTGGCCGGAATTCACTAAGAAAGTTACAAATGCATAACCTGGAGTTATGCATTCACGGCTTGTTTCATGTTCACAGTCCCAATGAAAGTTCCCCAACCTCCATTTAGTGGCAGCAGCAACTGTTATCAATGGGAATCTGCTCCTCTGTTGATTGGGAAGCAGCTGACTGATGTTTCCACCACCCCCTCGCACAAGTGATCTCTGGTGAAGGGGGCATTGTGATAGGAACCCTGCATCTAGCTGTCACATTGGTGATTGATCACAAGAGAGAGTGGGAACATCGGTCAGCTGCTGCACCATAAACAGGGCCGGGGGAGGGCGCACTGGACTTGGAGATTGTACATAGCTATGGAACTAAACTGGTTATGTGATTGAAACTGCCTTAGTGAATTCTAGTTGTGGTTTTCAACAATTTATAAACACGTAGCTATAAATACAGACATAAAATTCAAGCAGCATCACACACGCTTGGGATTCTCCAGGAGATGGGAAATGCTGAAATAGATCAAGAGCATCCCTGTTATCCAGCTGGAGTTTCAATAGCACCCCAGTACAATAAGCCCTAATCTGGGAGTGAAATATGGAAACTATCTATCTATCTATCTATCTATCTATCTATCTATCTATCTATCTATCTATCTTGGTCCTGTGTGAGAGCCAGAGAACAGAATGAGAGCACTTCCTTCTCTCCGTGGCGCCTGGAAATGTGGCTGATGCAAGAACTCCAAAAGCTAGAGGGAAAGTGACCTCAGAGTGAGCGTGGGATGGCGCAGAGCTGGTAAAAGGGTGGGATGTTGCCAAAACCACTCTCTTGGGGGGTTGTGTCAAGGTCCTGGGGAAGCAGGAGTGGCTTCAGCCGGAAGCTCTGCAGGACGGTGGTAAAGAAAAGGAAAAGCTCCATGCGGTCCAAGCCTTCGCCCAGACAGATCCGCTTCCCTGGAAGAAAAATAGGAGAGTTGTCAGGAGGCAAGGACAGACATTACCAGCCTCGTAGGGAGCAGCCAGAGGAATTACTTTTCCCTCCTCTCTTTCTTTCTTTCTTTCTTTCTTTCTTTCTTTCTTTCTTTCTTTCTTTCTTTCTTTCTCTTTCTTTCTTTTTGGCTAACCATTTTTACTGAATAAAATTTTCATAGCATAGAATAAAAATTGAATAACTTACAACAAAAACCAACTACAAACTGTAAAGAAAGACTAAACTTACTACCTTCCACCACACTCCTCCTACCCACAACAGTGTACATACAGTGCACCCTCCATATATGATGGGGGGTTCCATTCCAAGAACCCTCATGTAGGACAAAAAACGCAAATGCTCTCTCCCATTATTGTCAATGGATGCAACGTGCGCACACACGCATTAGAGTGGGCACGTGCCCGGCATGCCCATTGGTGGGACACAAGGCTTTGTGTGACCTTACGCTGAGTGTGTTTAGGAACACTCTACCTGAGGAGAAAGGCACAAAGGCATCATTCTTTTTGAAGCGTCCGTTCTCATCCAGGAAGTTCTCTGGGTTGAAATCATAGGGGCTTTTAAACATTGTGGGGTCATGCAAGACAGTGCTGAGCAAAGGGTAGATCTCTGTCCCCTGGGAAAGGAAACAAAAAGGAATTGCGAGGTCAGAACTGCAAAGATACAGAGACGGCATCAGCCTGTTCCAGAACAGAGCATCTCACAGTGTGCTCTTCCACCCCCTTATGATCCATGAGCTCCCATTAAAGAAGCTCTTCTTGACTGCCTCTTCTAGAACTTGAGTTTTTAATCTCCATTAATTTTTAAGTGCTTTTCAAGTGGAGCAAGGTTTCGAGAACTGCATATCTCAAGAAGAGACCTAAGATGCATCCATTTGATAGCTGGATGCTTCTCTGCTGCTTCTCCTCAGTCCCCCAATGTGGAAACAGTTGTCTAGGGGGATTTGGAGCACAGAAAAAGTGAGAGCAGGTGGGTGGTGTTGTCACTGCATCATTCGAACAGTATTCCGGACCAAAAAGATGCATTAGGGGCTACAGATTGAGCTAACATTCACAAGACGGCGGCCGATATGAGCAGATATGCCAGTGGGTGTGGACTGAGCTAAATTGGAATATCCAATGAACACCTATTTTAGCTGCGGCAGTCCCAATTATTTCTCTATCGTCCTATATTTTGAGCTGCTTCCAAACTGCCCTAGTGTGTCTCCCTTTCTCCCAATGCCCTTTTTGTTCTCAGTTTACTTCAGGTGCTGCAAACTAAATACACAGTCGCTTAACTCAGCATGTAATAGAGAAGAGGAGATGGAGTCTTGCCCTTCCTTTGTTGTTCCCAGCAGACTCAGGCAAAAGGAAGCTGCTGCACTTTCTCCTAGCTTGGGTGTTCTTCATTAAGACCTCTGGCCATCTTGGCCACCCTCTGATGCTGCTTGAGCCACATGTATCCCCATTTTCCAGTGTGAAACATTGGAAGGCATGATGACTACTGCTCACACTTTCAAGGCAACACATGCCTAGGCCTTACTTTGCCTTTCCTGGCTACTGTACCTTAGGGATGAGGTATCCTCTGAATTCGGTGTCACGAATAACCATGTGGATCAGATCCATGGGGATGAGATCACTGAATCTCTGCACTTCATGGATGACAGCATCCATGTACGGCATCTGGCTCCGGTCGTCAATGTTTGGGATACGATTATGGCCAATCACTCGGCCAATTTCCTCATGCACTTTTTCTGTCAAAAGTAATCATTGGATTAGTTCTTTAGATTTCTTAATGCTCAAAGGGAACTGAGATTCTATTTCCAGCATAGCTAAAGGAAGGCAGTAATTCTCTGAATACCAGTTGTAGGAAGACTGACAGCTCCCCTTGGGCAACCAAAAAGAGGGAATGTGACTGGGTTGACATGGTGGCCCTTTTTCACCCAATTCCTTCCTTGGGTATGTGGGGGTCATCAGGAGAGTGTTTGTGATGCTGAGAAATTGGGCTGTGAGCCATCCTTAGCTGGCCAAGCAGTGACCGGTGGAGAAGGAGGAGGACCAGAGGCAGGTTTGTAAGGGCTGCATAGCCTGATTGGAGCTGCTGAGAGTGAAGGTTCCCCCAGAAAAGAAACACTGGAGGTGGCATGGGTTGAAGAAACTCACAAATAATCAAATCCATGAAAGTGAAACCTGGAAATGTGGAGAGCCGATTGTATTTCCAAAATGACCAAGCGAAGTTACTGGCATGCCTCTTTTTGGTTATCAAACATTTTTGGGAACTCAAACTTGTGTGGAGAAGTGGACAGTAGGGTGAAATTTTACACAGAAACTAAACCATGCTCAGATGCCAGCTTTCTAACGGCCTGCCACAATTGGAGAAGAACACTAGAGTATTTTCCCCACATCCACCTCTCTATACCCAGGCTATTGGAAGGATTGTATATTCAGGTCCAGGCTATTGGAAGGATTGTATATTCATTTATGAACTTAATTAAGCTCTAAGTTCTTCTATAGAAGCCCCTTTCTCTGTCCCACCACCTCATCAGGCTTGTTTGGTGGGAACAACGGAGAGGGCCTTCTTGGTGGCTGCTCCCAGACTTTGGAACATCTTCTCCAGGGAAACTAGGCTGGCTCTCTCATTGATCACCTTCCATCAGCGGCTGAGACATTCTTGTGCTACCAGGCTTTAAAAAACGAAATGCAAAGCTGTGTGGCGGCATTTTAAAGGTTTGTATATAATCTTTGTATATAATCTTTCAATGAATGTTAATGTTTTTAGCTTTATAAATTGTTTTTAAATTTCTCGTATATTTTTATTGACACTTTGCTGTAGTTTCTAACCTGTGTTGTTTTTAAAACATGGGCCATTTCCTTAGTACTAGTTATAGTGCTATTATTCCACTTTAAACCTCCTGTGGAATTCTGGGGTTTGTAGTTTACTGAGGCCCAATTGCTCTCTGGCTGAGAATTGTAAATGCCTCTCCCTAAACTGCAAACCCTAGGATTCCACAGAATGTTAAAAGTGGAATAATAGCACTATGCCAGTGTAGTGCGGAAATGGACATGACGTTAGCAATCCTGAGTCTCATTACTGGGAAACAGAAAAGATATTGATGATGGTGATGATGATGATGATGATGATGATGATGATGATGATGATGATGTTACCTTGCACCTCAGGATATTTCATCAGAAGCAGAAACCCATATCTCAGGGTGGAGCTGACCGTTTCTGTTCCAGCAAAGAACAGATTGAGAGTGGTGATCTCCAAGTTCCTCTCATTAAATTCACTGGTTGGATTGCCTTTCTCCTGAAAGCAGGACAGAATGAGAGAAGATTCCAAGAAGGACCACCGGCATGTGGAATGGGAAATACATTCCGTCCTGAACTGAGACTAGACAAGCAATGTGCACTCCCCCCACTAGGCTTCCATTGCTCATCTTCAGATGCAAAGCAGGTGAAACATTAGCTGGCATTCTGTGTTGCAGTTGCAGATTCTTAACCTAGAGTTCTGGATCTGTAATTGCTCCACATTCATTAACATTCTGTAGTCACAATCATAGCAATATGCCCACCAACCAACTCTATCAGGCAGAGGGGGCTCCAAGAGATGGAGTCCTGTTCAGCTAGTGATCGAGGTTCAAGAGAATGATGTTTCCTCACCTCCTCCTGTCAGTGAGGGTGGCTGTAACAATCAGAAGCAAGACCCTTGTTGCAATTCCTAGGGTTGCTAGATCCCAAGGCTTAGCCCTCCAGTTTTTGTTGGACATCTCCAGGGGGAAGATTAGGGTGCAGATTCTCTAGTTTTGGTGGGCTCAGCTCCACCCAAGAGGAAGACTGCTGTCTGCCAATCTCCAGCTCTAGCTAGCTGATAATCTGCTTGCTACAATCTGGAACACTTAACTGATTTGTTGCTACAACTTGCAAAGATTCTCTAGGGGCTCTTTGTATTTGCTTAGTACTGTAACCTTCCTCCTTCCCTTCCAGTCCTTGTGGTTCCAGGGCTCACTCTCCATTCTGCTCTGCATTCATATTCTGACTAGAAGCAGGTAGGATAGGTTAAATGTCCTTATCCCATCTCCCCAAGTAAGTGAGAAGAAATAATCCCCTTATTTCATTGTGATCCGGAAATAGCCCACCCTAGCTAAGATTGCTGTCTCAATTTCCAGACAGGAAAATATGGTGAGTAGGTGTGTTTGAATGATAAGCATTTCTCTACAGCCCAGTCAGCATGACTACGGAGGCTATGGCAGGAGGAGCGGAGATACAGTTCAAAATATGGAGTTTTGGACATTTGTTGCAGTTCCCCACCACCTTCATGTACCAACAATGTACCTTTTCCATCTGGATGAGGAAGCAATCAATGAAGTTCCGTGGGGCATTGGGGTCAAAAGTCTCTCTGTTCTCCTTCACTTTCTTGGCAACAAAGAGCCTCATGTCTTCCAGATAGTCATAGACCTTGGTGTGGGGCCCTGGGAAGTATCTCAGGAAGTCGGCATAAATGTCGTAGAACTGCACAAGGAAAGAAACCCATGCCTAGCAGGTCATCTGCCATATTCCTCCATGGTATCAGCAGCAACACTTTAGTTTGCTTTGGAAGAATTTCTGGACCTAGTCACAATGGGGTGTCCAAGAGCAAAGTTTTGTTCTAAGTAGGATGAACCAAAGATACACAAATACACCCCCAAATGTAACTGAGCTGCTGTGAAATCAACGATTGTTCACAAACATTCAACTGTTGCAGGTGATAAGCATCAAGAATGTTTTGGACGTCTAAAAGCTTCACAAGTTGCCCCGTGACAGCATAGCTTAAAAAACGTTGCTAGAGCAGGCGTGGAGTGAAACAAGGAAGGCACACAGACGTGGGGAGAACAGAATCAGGAGAGCAAGGAACCAGTGATAGGCAAGCAGAAGATATAATTCATGGTTACACAGTTTGTAAAGATTTGTCATTCCCTCCAAAAGCAGCTGTTAGGACACCTGACAGTGTTAGGGTTACCATAGTCTGAAAAGCAAAAAAGAGGACCCATCATTCACTGACTGACTGATTGCTATGATTGTTACATGTTTACTTTGGAAGAAGAGGAAAAAGAGGACATGCTGGGAAATAGGGAGACATACGGTATCTCTAGATAGTGTCTGTGTGCACATGGTATGATAGGGAAGAAGCCAAATGAACTTTGGCTTATTTTATCACAAGCGGGCTCATTGCAGAGGCATTAACCTGTCAGCAGAGTGGATGCAAAGAGAGACATGGAAGCCACGTCTTGTTCTTGGCGCAGGATCCTTAGGTCCCAGACACACACCAAACCTCTCTGTTTTCTTCCTGGGCCTGCTGTCTGGCCTGTTGTGAAATCACAGAATATTCACAAGCATTCTAACTCTTGCAGGGGACAAGAGTTGAGTACAAATGCCACTTTAGTTTGGCCATTTGAAAGCTTTATAAGAGTCCCCGTGACAGCAGAGGCTTTAAACCTGTTGGCAGAGCAGGAGCGGAGAGATATGCTGAAGAGAGATGAGGAGATCAAATGTAGGGGGGACAGTGAGGTTGAGATAGAAAGTCAAAGACCACGCTAATAAAAACTTGTGAGTATGTCTGTGGGTCTAGCAATCTTTATTGTAGTTTCAAGACCATATAATTTAGACACCTAAAATATAAGACACACACACACACACACACAGAGGAAATAATATTTTTTATATTTTAAATTATTTTAAATCTACCTGTTGCCTGCAATATTATCCTCAGTCACTAGGTGGCAGAATTCCCCAAGCAGAAAAGAGGAAGCTGAAATCAAGCTTGGTTTATTTATTTCTCCAGAGGGCTTCTAGGCAACTACATGTGGTTCTGAATCTCGATAGTGAAAACAAGCCTCCATTCTGCTTCCCTCAACAAGGATCATGAGCCCTTCAGAAGGTTAAGAAAGGGGCATGGGGAGATTCACTTAGGTGAGGATAGAGAAAAAGAATGGTAAGAAAGCAAAATAGTGGGAGACGAGGATAAAGTAGAGAAGGTTGGGGAAGAGAAGGAACACTCAAGTGGAAAGAGAGACATCATCTGTATAGATAGTGACAGAAGAGTAAGAGCACCTGCATAGGAGAGGGGAGAAAAGGAGTACAGAGGTTCAGGGATGGATAACGAGAGATGAACATTTGTTGGGTGGAAAGGAAAGAACATCAGGGTAGAGATGACGTCCAGTGGATTTCTAAGCATTTTTAAGCTGAGTACTACTGCAAAGGGAGTAGCATTGGGGTACCTGGGCCCAAGCTGTGCTCATCTCTCGGAAGCTGTTGTTCATCATCTCCAGGAGAGCCTGGAATTCCTTGTCCTCGTATTCAAAGCGGTCCCCAAAAACAATGGAGCAAATGACATTAGAGACAGCACGGCTGAGGAAGTAGGTGGGCTCAAAGGGCTTCCCTAAAGCACAATGGCAAGAGAGAATGAGTGAAGAATCAGTCCACTGAAAGTACCCCTGTTCTTGGGAACAGGACCCCTGTGTACACCATGCCCATTAAATGTCTTGGAAAAGAAGGAGTTATATAGTCCCTCTTGGCTTTAGAGGCTGTGATACTTTCACTGAATGGAAGGAATTCAGCCTGCTGTTGGCACCTCACTTACCCTTAGTCTTCTGAAATTCCGTCAGCAGAAACTGAGCCTCCTCTTGGATTCGATCTTGAATGCTTTTTTTCCCCATTCCAAAATTCCTCAAGATGGTGAGAGAGAACCGGCGCATCTGCTTCCAGCGCTCTCCATTGGAAAAGACCACCCCTGAGAGAAATAGGAAAGAAATGGCAGGGCAAACAGGAAGCAGAAGAAAGAGGAGGAACCATTATTGCAAAGACAGCTAGGATGCCTCACCGTATCCTTGGAAGTTGCGCTCAAGGATAGGGTTGGTTACCCTTCCACTGAATTCTTCTGCCTTGTCTATCAGGGCTTCCTTCACATCCTGGTGTCCACATAAGACCACAATCGGACGTGTTCCAAAATAGACAGTGAAAACAGAGCCATATTTTTCACGCAGCTGTAGAGGAAAATGAGTTTTCACATCTGGCACAATCATCAAAGTTTAGGCAGACATTATAATGGTATCCCTTGAACTTTGGCGGAGCTTGGCGTGTGTGGAGGGGGGAAGAGAGGGGGCGGGGCTACAGCTTGAGGGGCGTGACCACTGTGTAGGGGCCGTGGCTGCGGTGAGCAGGGGCGTGGCCACGGCACGCAGGGGCGTGGCTGTGGGCCGGGATGCCCCACAAACATTGCTGCCCAGGGCGAATCGTCTCTCCCGCCCCCTTGTTCCTACATGACTGCCTTTGAAGTGGTTCTGTCCCGGAACCCAAGTGCTGGGAGACCAGTGGATTCAGAGTCCATTATGGGAACCAATGGATGCATCTTCCAATTTGGAGTGAGGCAGCACAGTTCACAGAACAGTCAGCCCTCCACATTTGCAGGTTTCACTTTCACAGATTTGATTATTTGCAAGTTTCTCCAATCCCTGCCCTCCCCACCTTACCCATTTCTTTTTCCAGCGGAACCTTGCCTCTTGGCAGATCCAATCAGGCTGTGCAGCCCTTTAAAAACCTGCCTCTGGTCCTTCTCCTCCTCCACCAACCACTGCCTGGCCAGCGAAGGGTGGCTTTCAGTTTGATTTCTTAGCACCACAAACCCTTTCCCGATAGCCTTCCCCATACACAAAGAAAGAGGTGGATGAGAGGGAGGAAGTATAGGGCCCTCGTGCCTACCCACCCCCTTTTCCTCTCCTTTCTCTGACCCACTTGGACCCTGGGGGCCCCTTCTCTCCACCATGCCTCAGCCCCTTTCCCACAGAAACACTTATGCATTTTGATATTTGTGACTTTCCCATTTTTGCAGGGGTCCTGAGTCTCTAACCCTAACAATGTGGAGGGTTGACTGTATACTGATTTTTAATGAGAGTTTTCTTTTCAGTTTAAATCAAAAGCTTGGTCAAAGCAGTCATCCCTTTGGAGTAAGTGCTTATCTTTCTTTCACACATCAGTTCTCCATCCAAATCCGTGTATACGCCCCGAGCTTTTCTCTCATTCAAAGCTCTCTAAGGCATTTCTCAACTAGGTTGGCGCAAAGTAAACATTTTCATAACTAAACCCATTCAGCAAATAAGACACCAGCAAAACCTCAGGGAAGGAAAAAAAAAACCTTCATCAAATATTTAGCCAGCAAAAAAATACAATCCAGGAATACAAAAGGAGTCAGTGCGTACAAACGTTCACCCTGTTGCTTTCCAGCTCCTTGCTAGACACAATAAACTGGGGGGGGGGTTAAAATCTCCTGTGGTGTAGTTGTGTTAACCTGATGCAACAGGTTACAGACAAACAGGTTTAACCTGGCATAAACGTTCATGGATAACAGCCCATTTCTGGAAACGTTGATAACTTCAGAATGTCTCAGTTATTTCTAAAATGGCTAAGCATGCTATTGGCATGCTTCCTTGGGGAAATTAAAGATTTTGAAGAACTGACATGTGTATGGGATGCTGTTGGATGGAGAAATGGAAAGCGGGAAAGTTTTCAGCAAATTGAACATTTGCTTGCAAACTAAGCCATGTCTGTATGTTTCAGACATCTGAATACAAAACCCAAAAGGGCTTGAGAGATTAAGGTGGGCAGCTGCGATCCTGTTAGACAGTTAGACTTATTCACTCATAACTGTTCCCTGGTCACAATGATCATGACAACATTGCCATAGCTACAAATGCCCCCGTAGCCCACCTTAAAATCCAGCCGACCCTATCAAATGAAGGACTTCTGTGGTGCTGGTGAGTGGGCCGCTGAAGGATGGTGCATCCAGTCCCTTCTGGGCAGCAAACCATGAAGCATAGAATCATAGAATCTTAGAGTCGGAAGAGACCCCCAGGGGCCATCCAGTCCAACCCCCTGCCATGCAGGAACACCCTCAAAGCACTCCCTTTGACAGATGGCCACCCAGCCTCTGCTTAAAAACCTCCAAGGAAGGAGACTCCACTACACTCCATGGAGGCAGCAGATTCCACTGCCGGACAGCCCTGACTGTCAGGAAGTTCTTCCTGAGGTTCAGGTGGAATCTCCTTTCCTGCAGCTTGAATCTATTGCTCCTTGTCCTGGTCTCTGGAGCAGCAGAAAACAAGCCCTCTCCCTCCTCGCCATGACATCCCTTCAAATATTTAAATCATGTCCCCCCTTAACCTTCTCTTCTGCAGACTAAACATGCCCAGCTCTCTAAGCTGTTCTTCATAGGGCATGGCTTCCAGACCCTTCACCCTTTTGGTCGCCCTCCTCTGGACACGCTCCAGCTTGTCGATACCCTTCTTGAATTGAGATGCCCAGAACTGTACACAGGATTCCAAATGAGGTCTAACCAAAGCAAAATAGAGTGGTACCATTACCTTCCTCGATCTAAACACCATACTCCGCGTTGGCTTTCTTGGCTGCCACATCACACTACTGACTCATGTTCAGCTTGTGATCTACCAAGATCCCTTTCACACATACTGATATCCAGCCATGTGTTCCCCATTTTATATTTGTGCGTTCCATTTTTTTTTCTGCCTAAGTGTAGGACCTTACATTTCTCTCTGTTGAAATTCAAAAGTAACAAGGACCTGGTAGGCCCTTCCTACTAGGCAGCCATTCTGCAATGAGCAGAAATGACTTTACATTGTTTTTGCTATGCTTATTTCACCCTTTTCAATTTTTTTTTTTAAAAGAACTGTTTACTGCTATGCAGATGGTTTTGAGTGCAAAATGAGCTAATTTTTCACAAGAAGAACATTTTTTGCACAAAAAAACCCCCACATAGAAATCTGGAAACAGTGCTTTTTTGAATGAAAATGATGCTTTTTGTATGCAAAAAATGTTAGCCAATCCCCCCCAAAAAAAGTTTTGCGCAAAATTAATGCTTTTTGTGCTAACATCATTGGGGGGTGTTGTTGTTGTTGTTATTATTTTTTTAAAATATCCAAATTTGTTTCTGAACAGTGCATTTTGTAAGGGGAAAAGAAGTGTATTTTATGCACTAAAAATATTTTTTCAATGAACTATACAGGGATTTTATGCAAAATTGTTGGAGGTTTTGTGTACTCCCCCTCCCCCATTTGTATTTTAAAATTCATATGTATATATACACAAAAGAATTTCTCAAAACATTTCAGGATGTGCAAATACTAGATAAGAACTTCATATAAATATTCACTTTCACCCATCACAAGGAAAAATATCGCAGAAATTATTTGTCCTCGCAGGGAGGACAAACTAATCAAATGTTTACATCCCTATTTGTGCTACTGCCTTCTCTTTACATTGCAAAATATTTTCCAGGTACTTCAAGATGGAAAGCACTTATATCTCTCCCTCTTGAATGGAATTGCTGTGGTAAAGTGGGGGGAAGCAGTAAGAAATTGTAAAAATGCAGTCACAAATCAAAATGACGATCCGTTTTGTCTGTGTGCCAAGTAAAATTCCATGAGTGAGGAAGTCCACTGTATAATAAACATCTCATCAGGAACACTATGATTGATTTCTCAGCAAGTGAGATTCTTATGGAATCCTGGGATCTGTAATGTCATGAGAAGCTAAGACTTCTCTACTGCTCTCCCCTGAACTCCATCACTAGAGCTCTCTAGTAAAGGATTCTAAGACCCTTACCAATCTACAAATCCCAGGTTTCCACAGAATGGAGACATAGCAAGTAAAGGAGCATCCAACTACTATCCTGGAAAGTAATCCAGACAAAGGATAGCATTTTGTTTGCCTGCTGTCCTTTCAGGTAGATTCCACCACATCAATTGGTACGCACAGAAACAGTGAAGATGGTATTTCAGTTGGAGGTGTGTGTGCACAGGAATATCTAGAAAATTTGGGGGAATAGAAACATGTTGGGGGAAAAGAAAAGAAAAATCAGCTTTTCAAGGCTAGTTCAAGAGAAGGGATGGAGATGGAAGAAGGCTAAGAAGATGGAGAAGGGATGGAGAAGGAAGAAGGCTAACCCAATGCCTTGGTGAATCTTGGTAGTTTCCTTAGGTTTGGTCTAACATCCAGAATTCCTGGGGCTGTATTCCAGAAGACACCAACTCACCTTGAGAAGAGATTTTAGGGTTTCTGAGGACTTGATCTGCAGGAAATTCCCAATTAGGGGCAGGGGAGTGGGTCCAGGAGGGAGCCTCCCTTTCTGTGATAGTTTCCTCTTAGCTGATATGAGCAGAAGCCAAGATACATAGACAACAAGGAGGACAGTGACTGTACTAGACCACTCCATGTTGCAGGTTGCCACCTGTCCTTCTCCTTTTGCAGAGCGTGGACACCTGTCCTATCTTGCTGGGGTTCTATGATATTTTATTGGGGCTGGATCGGGTACCGCCTTCTGGCTTATATAACTGTGAAGAGCAAACATGTCAAGTGTTTAATCCTTGGAATTAGAAACAAATTCAATAGTCACTTTCTTGGTTAATCAGTGCTATGAATACGTGGCCCACAAAACATGTATATTTTAATGTCAGTGTTCCTGCAGAGCAAAGTATTTCTAAGATATCATCTCTTAACCTGTGTTTATCAGCTGTAGAACACCTCAGGTGTTACTTAACTATGTATATATATTTATAGGCTGTAAACTCATCACTGAACACAGAAGCAATGCTGGCTGACATTGGACCTCTCTGAAAATAGCTTTGTGGTTCCATTTCTTGAGCACTTTCATAGTTTTCATAGGATGACAAAACCTGAGACAAGGGTCTTCAAAAAGAAGAGAAAGAGAGACTTCATGGGCAAGTCTGACATTAGGGATGGAATGGATGGTCCGTAGCTTCCAAACTGGGGTAGAAATTTGGGGTTCCCAACTCTTTGGGAACATTTGCAGGAAGAAAAACAGCACTCAGAAAGCTCCTTCAATTTGTGTGCGTGTTTGTGTTTTTACGTTCTTGTACAAACAAAACCTGTGCACTTTGTGAACTGTGCAGAAGGGAGTACTGGACCCTGGTCTCCAGGTCGGTACTCCAGCTGTCAAACAACTGCACCGCACTGGCTCCATGCCATGTCAGAAATTCAGGCCATGTAGACATAGAGCAAGCATGGTTTGAACATTGAACTATGACCCTGCAGACCAGTGTTCGATTTCCTGCTTAGCCATGGAAACTCACTGGGTTACCTTGGGTGCTTCACACACTCTCAGCCCCTGAAAACCCTGTGATAGGTTCATCTTAGGGTCACCATAGTTGGAGATGACCTGAAAGCACACAACAACAAAAAGACATAGAACAGAAGATAAAACACAAGCACGCAGTTAGGTTCAGCTACATGATCCAGAACATGGCTATGGGAAATCATCCTGCTTCCAAACTTCAGCTTCCCAAAGCCCGATCTTTAATGACTCCTCAAAGAGTCCCTTCTCCATGTCCCTTTGATGCTCTAATGTAGTAAGTTCTCTGATGTGTGCATGTGGTAAGTTCAAGGGGACCCTTTTAGGAACACTAGGCTAAATCCAATTCTAGTCTCAGGTGGAGTAAAGCCATGGAAATGAAGTGGACTTGATAGCTACCATGCAGATAAGTCACCTTGAGTTCAGTTGGCCCTCTCTAATTAGAATTTATTTTGAAGTTAGGTCTGTTGATGGCTTGGGGTTCTTGGAACTCTCTTGTTCATAAAGTCAACATAAATCAAAGGCAATCTGATGGCAAACAACAACAAGGGCATGTCAAACATGTAGGTGCATGTTTGAGTTGGTTTATCTTAAGTTCTCAGTGTGAAAAGCTCCTCTGAAGAAGCATTGGGTTTGAGTTGACACTGGCTGAGAAGAAAGTCCAGGCTATCATGTCCCCTGGTAGTCCGTTCGCAATTTAACAACGTCACTGGAGATCACAGTCAACCAAGTAATGAATATGAATGTGTGAAGGGCTCTCAGAGATCATTTGAGGCAAGGCCATTTTGGGAAAACTGCCAGCTCTTCCATAAATCTATGGAGGTTCTGGGCTTTTGTGGAAATCAATGCAAATTAATCCTGCTGCCTTGACTTTCATTGGTTCAAAGGTTTTGCTGCCATTCTGCTACTGCTTTGTGATCTTTGCCTTGGCCATTTTCATTTTATGATGCATTCTACGCATCTTTATTGCTTTCCTAATCAGGGGTGGTTTGGCATTTATCCTTTGGATGAGAAAGTTTAACATCAACTCAGCTGGAACCAGTCCCAACCAAAGGCTGAGCGCAAAACAGCAATTGGAGTTTCTAACCTTTTCTCTACAACCTGCTGTATTGATAAAGCATGCCAAGGCAGGAAGAAGAAATTTAAACAGGTAGATGTGCTAGTGATAGCAATTAACAGATGTTTCTTCCCTAATAGAAACATCTGTGCAACACCTGCATCATTGTTCCCTTGAAGAAGTGACAATAAAACCCAGAGGTTCAGGGGGAGTTTGTCATGATATAACAACAAAGAGTCTTACAGTACCATAAGTCTAGTTTATTTTGTTTGTTTAAGTTATTAAGAGCTGATCTTCAATCAAATGTTTTGTGGTGTCATCATTGGCGAAACTCTTTCAATGCCCTGTTCACCAACATCCCAGAACTCCTTCAGTTGGTGTGGCTGTCTGGCTTTTAAAGTGGGTTTAGGGTCCATTTGCTATTATGGCAATGGTGCCACAGTCATAAATGTGAGTAGCAGCTTTTAGAAGACTAAACATCTAGCTTATGACATCATAAATACTGAAGAGGGCGCCAGCCCTGTGGTGTTGTACAGAAGTTTTACTGGGCAAACTGCAGAAAGAAACCTTGATGGGTGGGAACTCTCAGCAAGGTAAGAAATTTCTTGGAGATCTCTCAGTAATGGGTCTTGATGTGCAGCCATGCGGGAATTCTACATGTGCTACTTAATTACATAACTACCACAGTTGTATAGCTAAGAAGTGTCTCCTAGCCTACCCACCTCCCTGACCTCAGTTACCAGGCAGAAGCTGCTGCAAGCAACAAGGGTCTGTTCTCCTGTCAGTCAGGACACAGCAGACTGACATTTCTACCCTCATTCCATTGGCAATCACCAGTGTAACAATCAGAAGCAGAATCCCTATCACAATTCCTCCTTGTACCAAAGAATGTTTGCAAGGGGTGTGTGTGGAAATGTCAGTCTGCTGTGTCCCCGTTGACAGGAAAACAGAGTCCTGTCACTTGCAGCAGCTGCTGCCCAGTAAGATGGCATTGGAGGGTTTTTACAATTCCTATGTATTCTCCATAGAGCCAGTGTGTAGTAGTTTGAGCGATGGACTATGACCTCAGGCTCATCACATACTTTCACCTCCAGAAAACTCTGTGACCTGAAGGCACATAACAACAATATATTCTCTATGCTATTGAATTACTATTGAATACTACATTCCCTATGTAAGAATTTTGAACACAAATCAGTTATGAATGTAGAACTCTAGGTTATGAACTCATAACTGTGATCAGGAATTCCAGCCATTACAGTCAGTCCTCCATATCTGCGGGTTTCACTTTTGTGGATTTGATTATTCACAACAGATTATTTGCTGCTGCATCTGCTGTTGCCCAATGCCATTTCTAATAGGGACTGCAAGCCTCGTGAGTCTGAGAAACTGCAAACAAAGCTTGTAAGTCCCTATTAAAAATGGTGTGGGGCAGCAGTGGAGGTGGCAGGAAGCCCCACCGGCCACCCACTTCTGCCTTATGATGCCTCAAAGGAATCCATGGTAGGTTGAATATGGTGATCATACTTTTTTGTGTGTTAAATATGGTTTGGGAGGACCTAGAGTTATTCAAAAATTTTTTCACTTTCACGGGGGTCCTGTGCCCTTAACCCTAGCAAATGTGGAGGGATGACTGTATTTCACATAACTAAAAATATAGAAAAATTAAAACTACTAATAGAAAAGTGATTTTAAAGGTACGCCCACTAAAAAAGTAGTCCTCTGTTTCCACCAGATGTACCAGTGAGGCTGATGGAATGGAGACAAGGTCTCCCTGCAGATCTTGGGTAGGGTCAAATAGGAGAATATGAACCTGAGCCATATAGGTTTGTTCCCAATTTCTCTTTCTCTCTCTTTTTTTTAAAGGGCACCCTCTGCTTCGCCCAATTCTTTCTCCAGAAGCTTTTGCGTTGCTGTACGAAAGCTGATCTCACCCACCACACCAAATTTACAATCTGGGCACTGGCAGCAACAGGCACATGACTGTGCACTCTGGTGCAAATTGTGTTTGCCAGGGAGATAAGTTTGCTAGGGAGGGTGTGACACCAATCCTTTTTGTTCTATATTTATAGCTTTATTACACCAGACCCTTGCCAGGGTGGTTGTGGCTCTATTTCTTCTCAAAATCCAGAGTTAGGTTCACCTCAGTTGTCTTTGGCACAATGGAAGTGGGAGAAACCATTTCTCTCTTGCTGGTGGTTTTTTGTTCAACCCTAATCCTCCTGTCAGCATGGAGTCAAATGGTCCAAAGAAGACACCTACCACCAGGCCCCACTCCCCTTCCTATTCTGGGCAACCTGTTAGACCTGAAAGCCAACAACATACTGAAGTCATTCAAGAAGGTAAGTGGATTTTGTTTTTTCTTCCATGGGAACTTGCCTCCTACCAGGTTAGGCTATTTTTCACTTCAACTGACAGCTGTTCTCCAAGGGTCCAGGCAGTAAGGGTCATTCCAACCATCTTCTGGCTTTTGGTACATTCCAAATTCGTATATGGGAATCACAAACACTAAAATCTGGGGACAGGAGAAGAAAGGGGTTGGAATTGCAGTTCACAAACTCAGCTGGAATTCAGTATTGCAGTTACAGACTCATAACCCAGAGTTACGGACCCATAACTGACTCTTGTTCACAAAGCCTGTGTATTCATGATTGTACTGAAGGGGTTAAGTCAGCAAGGAGAATTTCCTTCTAGCAGTGAATACACAAACACATCAGCTAATTGGGCTCATCTTTATCTCTGCAGCTAAGTTAGACAAAGGGGCATTGTTTACTTAAGAGCTCGCGGCTAAATCTTGCCTGCAAGGCACCGCTAATTCACAATGTTATCTCAAGGTTAGAGACGCCGGCCGATCTGACCATGGGGAATAAAACTACAAGTTACAAATTGCTATGTTAAGACGCTGCTTGTAATCAACACTTGTATTTTCTTGTATACTCTCATATAATCAAATGACGTGCCTGCTGATGGCTTAATGATGTATCTGTTAGGGATTGGCTGGAATGTGGGTATTTAGAATTGTGTTAGTAAAAGGTATAAAAAGAGTGATTTCAATTCTGGGAGGGGGGAGAGCAGTTTTTCTTTGCCACCCTGTATTCGGAGGCAATGAAGCTTTATTTGCTTTTGAAGTCCACCTAAAGGGTCTTTGCGTTCTCTTTCTTTCTCTTTTTTTCTCGGCTACAACGGTACCACTATTGCTACCTTTGGAAAGATACCCCACTCCCACTTTACCAGGCATCAGTCACTGTGAGCAACAGTGGTTTGTTCTTGTCAGGGATTCGAGGCAGGGAACCCTGGGGAAAATGATCAGCCCACAGCAAAGATGTTGCATCATGCCCGGGCACAGCAGACTGATATTTCTGCTCCCTTCCCCTGGCGACTTCCAGTATGAAAAGGAGTTGCAATAAGAATCCTAATTCTCAATGGCACATCAGGGATTGATGGTGAGAGGTGGGTGGAAATGTCAGTCTGCTGAATCCTGATTGACAAGAAAACAGAAACCCATCCCTTGCCAAGGCTGATGTCCAGTAAAGCAAGACTGCAGTTAAATATACTTAAGTATAACCGCATAACCATAGTTAAGTATGCTGAAGTACACTGATCTAGGATCTTGGACATTTCTTTTGCAAAACTCATTATGACTTTCACAGGGAGAAGTGTGTACTAATCCATGTCTGTCTTCCAGAAATGCATATGACTAAAAATGTTTGACCTGAATCCTTTGGAAAATCCCAACTTGTACAGTCAGCCCTCACATTCACTAGGGCTAGGGGTGCAGGATCCCTGCAAAAGTGGAAAACCTATAAATATCAAAATGTTTGTGTAAGAAGGAGACTGAGGCAGTGTGGGGAGAATGGGAACCCAGGGTCCAAACCAGGTGAAGGAAGAAGAGGGAAAGGTGGATAGGTCAGCATAGTTGCCATCTACCCCCTCTCACACCCATCTCCTTCTTTGGATGTGGTGGGCACTGGGAGAGGGTTTGGGGTGCTGAAAAATTGGGCTGTGATCTACTCTTAGCTAGGCAGGCAGCGGCTCATGGAGGAGGATGACTATCAGAGGTGGGTTTTTAAAGGACTGTGTGCCCTGATCAGAGCTCTTGAGAAAGAAGGTTCCCCTAGAAAGGAAGTGCTTGAGCTGGGGGGCCAGGGGTCACAGAAACGTGCAAATAATCAAATCCATGAAAGTTATTCCCATAAAGGTGGAGGGCTGAGGTAGTAGTACTATTGAATTAATTGTTGAATGATGAGTCCATGCTTCCGTGAATCTCACTGATTCAGCTGGTCTACTCTTTTGACTCAGCCCTGAATTGACTAGTAACAGTGTTCTCTTTTAAGTTGTGAAGTATCTAACTCTTTTCCATTTTCCCACTCCAGTTTTTGTCTGCTTTCCTCCTCTTCTCATCTTCCCATTTGTTCCTTTTGTGTCATTTTGCTCAAGGGTATATTTAACCTCCCTACTATAAAACACTTAACAGAATGAGAGACAGGAAGAAATACTATAGGTTAATTATCTGAAATTGCCCCACAAATGTACATTTTTCAACCTATATGAAACAACCCTTCTCTGCGTACTAGAAGATGATGAACACATGCCTAGGGAAGATGTACCAGAAAGTGGGTATTGAATTACCTGGGCGTAGCTGTTTCCAAGAGGCGCAGCACCTTGCAAAGCATATCAGATTGCCTCCCTGTGATTTTGCAGAGTCATGCCAAGGTGGTGGGTTGGGCATAGCTCTTTCTGGGGCAAATGGAAATAGGTCTTAGGGTTGTGATAAAGAGTGAGAGGGCAAAGATGTGCTGAGATCAGCATTGTGTAAATATCTGGTGATGAACTTAAGTTATACTTACCCTATGTATATGGATCTATGATCAATGCACACAGTTGACAATCCATATGCAATCTCAGTGGGACATACACAGAGACAATGCATAGAAGCAAGGTGCATTCACATACTAATCAGTGTGCTTTAAGGTACTACCACATATGTAACAACACCCTATGCTCAATTCCACGTACTCTTCTATCGGCTGAATAGGACTATTAAACAATAATTGTTAAAAAAAATCACTCTGCATGCACATTTGTTACTCTGCATATGTCTGTAACAGGATGCCAGCTTCAGCACCTCATTGTTCCTTGAGCAGTTGTGCTATGCCATCCATATGCTGAATACCACATTGGATATCTAGTTGAGACAATAAGACAACATTTTTGTCTCACTGTGCAATAGCAAATGCATAGTGGATATCTTTGCAATTCCAGTCAATAAAGTGGTATGTGGGAGGCACTGAAGAATAGGTAGACACCACCCAAGAATGTGCAACTGCAGGACTGGAATCCTACTGGTTAGCCCTAACTGGAAGAGGTCCATTGAATCCATTGCTGAATGGTGAGTCAACACATAGGTAAATCCAACAATGAGATTTCTGCCTAAGTGCAATGGTTACATGCGTGGAGCTCTGCTTATACAACTATGGACTAAATATCTCTGTTGACCAACAGCCAAAACAAGTGCGGCCGCATGTGTTGTTATGGGATTCTATCCAATATTCCCATTCTCTGTCCTAAAACCTTGGAGAGCAGCAGACAATCAAGCTGACAATATTGGCCAGAAGGAAGAGCGGTACAAGGTGCCCTTGTAGGAAAGTGGTAAGAAATAAGAGTGTCCCAGAAGAAGATCTTCACCGGCACTATCCCACTGGTTTCTTTTGCAGTTGAGAGACCAATATGGGCCAGTGTTCACAGTTCATTTGGGCCCACGACGTGTGGTGGTCCTGTATGGCTACGAGGCTGTCAAAGAAGCTCTGGTGGACCATGCTGAGGAGTTCAGTGGGAGAGGGCTTTTGGCCACCATGGATGACTTCGTTCAGGGATTGGGTGAGTTCCAAAGATTCACAATTGCCCTGTTGTCATAGCATAAAAACCTTTAGCTGTCATGGCTTGCCAAGGCTTCCAGTTCAGGATTTTCCCAGACCCTAAGTTTTCCAGATCAGAACCTGAGACTTAGGGATGGTGCCTCCTGGAGTTATTAGGTGTCATGCATTGAATACCAACCATGGTGGTTCACAGCTTGTCATTCAGACACACACAGAACATCTGGTTGGAAATTAAGATAGAAATCTTGGCTTAAGAGGCTATTCCCAGAGGTGAAATGAGATTATTCCTTTCCACTAATTTAGGGAGATGAGAATAGGGAACATTAAATCTAGCTTATTTGCTCCTGCCAGAATGAGGATGCAGAGTAGGGCAGAGGGTGAGCCCTGGTGCCACAGCAATTGGGAGAGCAGCAAGATAATGAAGTAAATCCATGGCCCTCAGAGAGTCATTGCAAGTTGAAGGAACAAATCAGTTAAGCTTTGCAATTGCAGCAAGCTGCCATTTCACCAGCTGATCTGGAGATCTGCACACAGGTCTTTCCTCTTGGCAGATGATCTCACTGAAATTGGAGAATTTGCACTCATCTCCACCTGGAAATGGACCATGAAAACTGGAGACTCGGGGCCAGGTCCTTGGATATATCAACCCTATAGTCTGTTCTTCCAGATCAAGGGGGCTGCTGGGTCTCCAGACGGGAGTTCGATGGAAGCATTTCTTCAGTGAATATTCAGTTCCTTTTGACTTCCAGCCGCATTAGGTCCTAACCCTAGCTCCCTTTTACAGCTCTCATGAATGAGCTTTTTGCATGAACCTCTTGTTAGGATTCCTTGTAAAGCACTTGCAGACCTTTGGCATGATGTACAATCTCATTACTTCCTAAAAATGCCAATTGTCTCAGCAACTTCACTGAAGAATTAAGTGTTACCAAGCAACTTAAGTGAGATTGGAGAAGCTCAAAAACCCACTAAGAGTTGGTAGATGACGTTTAAGTTCTGAAGAGACTGACTGTATGGCTCACACTCAGTAACCTCACAGTGGTAGATAAAGCAGTATTCAAAATAGTATCAGAGAACTCAAATCAATGTACGGTCATCCTTCCACATTTGCTAGGGTTAGGGGCACAGGACCCCTGTGAATGTGGAGAAACTGTGAATAATTCGAGGCCCTCCCAAACCATATTTAACATACAAAAAAAGTATGATCACCATATTCAACCCACCGTGGATTCCTTTGAGGCATCAGGGTTCCTTCACAAAGCAGAAGGGGGCTTCCAGCCACCCCTCCACTGCTGCCCCATACCATTCTTAATAGGGGCTTACAAGCCTCATTCGCAGTTCCTCAGCCTAACAAGGCTGGCGTTCCCTATTAAAAATGTCAGAGGGAGGCAGCAGAGCTGACAACAAATAATCTGTGAATAAGCAAATCCGCAAAAACGAAACCCATAAACGTGGAGGGCTGACTGTATAGGATTTGGAGAATACCAGTCTGGAAGGCTGGAGTTTGTGAGGTCTCCTTTTCCTTCTCCTTCTTCTTGGCTCTTGAGTTTTGAATATTGCTTTTTCAGGGATTGTATTAGCCAATGGGGAACGTTGGAAACAGCTCCGTCAGTTCACACTCAGCACCCTAAGGAATTTCGGGATGGGGAAAAGGTCTGTTGAAGAGCGGATCCAGGAGGAGGCCCGGTTCCTACTGGAGGAGTTCAAGAAAACAAACGGTTGGGGAACACTGCTCTCATTTCTTGAATTGCAAAATGTAGAAGGAAGATTTCCTTTTCTTCTTACATAAGGTTGCTTATTTTAGACTCTGTTGTCCTGTACCTTTTTATTTGCTATTATGGCTACAAGCCTAGATATAACCATTTCTCCATGTTTGTTCGGAGATTAACCATCCAAAGCAAAAAGTCAATTACTGACATACATTCACATTTTTAAATATTATGCAAAAGTGTTATAATTTCCTAGTTATGCTTGAGGGATGATCAACCACCATTTTGGAAAAATATCAGCTGCTGTTAAAATGTCCCAGTTTTCTTCTCCTCTTCCTGCTTTCCCCTGTAGTCCTCAGCTTACTTCAGTTACTGCAAACTGAGGTTAAAGTGCAAAAGTAGCTGCACTCAATTAACTCAGCAGCAGGGAAGGAAAGCGGTAGCCAGAATCTTCCCAGCAGGCTCAGGCAAAAACAAACTGCTAGAGTCAATCCTAGCCTTTGCATTTTTTATTATTAACAACTTCTGCTGTTGGGACCACACTCTGATGTTACTTTGGCCTCATGTTTCCCAGTTTTCCTCTTTGAAATGTTGGAGAGTAGGAATTTAGCCCTAAGCCACCAAAAACTGCCATTAGAAGAAGGTGAACTGTTCATAACATGAAGACCTGTTTCTTTTCTGCAGGTTCACCCTTTGATCCCACTTTCATCCTGAGCTGTACAGTCTCCAATGTCATCTGCTTCATTGTCTTTGGCCAGCGCTTTGATTACAAAGACAAAGACTTCCTCTCCTTGCTGGTCAAGATAAATGAGAACTTTGCAGGGATGAGTTCCACCTTGGGTCAGGTGAGAAGTGCATTTGGGGCATGAAAATTTCAGACAGAGACACGCTTTTTCTCTCCCCTTTGGTGCAATGTAAGGACTTCTCTTGGTCCCTGATCCCTTCTATTTCAGTGTGATAAGACAAAAACATACCTTCTGACTTCCCGATTTGGCAGGGACAGTCCCAATTAATGCTTTGCTGTCCCACTTTTCCAATTGTTTTTGAAATGTTCATTTTTCTCTCTCCTCCTCTTGCTTTTTCCCTTTGTCCTCTGACTTACTTTTGTTGGTGCAAACTGAGTCCAAAAGTAGCTTACACTCACTTAACTCAGCAGGAGGGAAGGAAGGGCTGGAGTCCTTGCCCTTCCTAGTAGATTCAGGCAAAAGCAAACTGCTGCAGCCTCTTCTAGCTTATATGCTTTTCCTTACTGATAACCTTTGCCATCTTGACCACACACTTATGTTGCTTGGCCCCTGTGTCCCAGTTTTCTTCTCTGAAATGAGGAGGATATGCAAAAAAAACCCCAAAGAAGTAGAGGCTGCAAACAGATCTAACCAGTTGCCTGGTGGCACAATGGGCAAAAATGTGTTGACTCACAGCCTTGGAAAGTTTCCATATGGGTGGTGAGGCCCAATGAGGGGAAGGTGTTTTATCTCCTTCGTCTCTGGTAAATACTGAAACAATCGTGCAACAAAACTGACTGGCAGGAGGTTTTGGGACCGTTCTCCTTCACCCAGTGCAGAATTAGCTGATAGAATTCATTGCCACAAGGTGTGGCCACGGCCACAGTTTTTAAAAGGAGGATTACACAAATTCAGGGAGGAGAATTTAACAAGGCCTATCCTTAATTTATTTTTAACATACCTTCGTTTGTACACTTGCTGAAAACAGCCCTGGGAGATTAGTTACTAGCTGCCATATACATAGCTTTAAAAAGAGAGATAAATAAATATGAGCTGTGAAGGCCAAGTGGAACTCCCAAATGCATTGGCAGTCTAGCTGTCTGAACACTCAATCCTAGGCAACAGCATCTGGGGAGGGATGTTGGCACTGTGTGCCACTTGTGAGCTTCTCGGAGCAGGGCATCTGGTTGACAACTGTCATGGGAAGAAGGGTGCAGAGCTCTATGTAGATTAGAGCACAAGGTAACACAAGGATGCTTAATGGAATAGTATGTTAAATTTAGATAAATAAATGCAAAACTTATTTGCTCTCCACCCCTCCCTGCAGCTGTATGAAATGTTTTCCTCGATCATGAAGTACCTGCCAGGCCCCCACCAGAAACTGTTCCAGAATCTTCAGGCTATCTATGATTTTGTGGCTAAGAGGATCGAGATAAACAAGGCCTCCCTTGACCCTGAGAATCCACGCGACTATATCGACTGCTTTCTTATTCAAATGGAAAAGGTATCGCTGTCCTGAGGAGGGACCAAGTTAGTTCAATGGCAGGTCAGAATGGCAAGTCCTGGGTCAAAAAAAAACAAGTTCTCTCCTGTTGAAACTGTCAAAGGACTAGAATCATGCTTTGACGCCTTTTTGCAATCCCTCCCGCCCCCCAGTCTTCACAGAGGAAGGTTGATGAGTGAAGACCAAAGTTAGAAACTTTTTGTTGATGGGCTTCCGAATAATTTCTCCTGGGAATGCTAACTGATGCCACATTAGATACAGTGGGCCCTTGGTATGCATTAGGGTTTGGTTCGAGGATGCCCCATGGCTACAAAAATTCGTGGATGTTGAAGTCTCATTACGTACAATGGTGTAGTAAAATGGTGACTCATATACAATGGCAAAATCAAACTTAGCTTTTTGGATTTTTGGGGGTGGCGGCACTATTTTCAGCTGTGATTGGTTGAATCTGTGGATGCAGAATCTCTGGTTATGGAGGGCCAACTATATCTTTAGACAAAAGAAAGGCACAAGAATTCTTGCCCCACAAAATTTTAGTGAAGTGTTTGCAGTTTGCATAAAGCTTGGCTTACGTTCCTGAGGGAAAATCTGAGTAGGTGTGTATGTTTTGTCATTGAAGGAAAGCAAGAATCCTTCCAGTGAGTTCCACCTCCAAACCATGATCATGTCTGTTCTCAACTTGTTTATTGCCGGGACTCAGACGGTGAGCAACACACTCCGATTTGGATTCCTGATTCTGATGAAATACCCAGAGATACAAGGTAATATAGGAAGGATATGAAAGAACAAGAACTCCTAGGGCAGGAATTAAATTTGAAAAGGTTATAAGAAAGATGGCTGGAAGTGCATATAATGCCATCCTCTTCTAGACCCTTCCAGGTAGTGATACCAATCTAGATTTCCCTTATCTGCAGAAAATACAGCTTGGACAGGTTACTGTTTTTTATGGGATTCTTGGCATCCCATAACCATGGTAGCTGGAGGATTCTGGTAACTACAGTCCCAAAAGTAACTTTTCCAAGTTCTGAATAAGAAGGAATTGTTTGCAAAGGGATGGAGGAGTTTAGCTGGTGATCAAGGAGTCAAAAGACAAAAAAAAAGGGGGGGATTACTTTGGGTTTTTGCTTGAGATTATGCCCATAGGAACAGAAAGCAGTCCTGAAGAAGGGAAATCTAGAAATAAACTCAGTTGTGGAACACCTTCCCTTTTGAGGCCAATTGGTGTGAAAACTGTTGTCATTCTGACACCAAGTGAAAACGACGTTGTTCACTAAAGCTTTTGGTGCCTAATTGGTTTTACACAAGCCTTCACAATCCATGAGGCTTTAAATTATTTTAATCTGCTTTAACCGCTTTTAATCTGTTTTTAACTGGTTAACTTGGTTTTATTTATTTTTTTAGCCTTTTACAATCATTTTCATTATTTACACTGTTTTAAATTTTTCAGAATGGTTTTATTGTACATTGTCCTGGAACTCTAAAAACAGGGTGGGGTATAACTATTCTAATAAAATAGAAATGATCAGTATCAAGTAAATTTTCATGGAAAATTTCCTCTCCACTCCCCTGCCCATGTTTAGATGTAAAACAAGTCAAAATTTTACAGGAAACCCTAGGAATTTTAATTTGCTGGGACTGTCCCTGAGAAAAGTGCTAATTCCTGACAACACAAAATTGCTATCCCATCCTTTTCAGACCAGTTTATATTTGTAGTGTACCTGTTTGCTGCCCCCCCGAGAAGACTGCTATTTCCTGGCGATCTCACCAAATTGCTTTCTTAACATCCTTAGGCAGAAATGTCCCCATCCTTTTCAGACCAGTCTCTACTGGCAGTGTACCTCTTTACGTAGGGTTGTCTCCCATTCATCTTTGCAGAAAAAGTGGCCCAAGAGATAGATGATGTGATTGGGAGAAACCGCCTGCCCAAGGCGGAGGATCAGGCCCAGATGCCATACACCGATGCTGTAATCCACGAGATCCAGAGATTTGCTGACGTCATCCCCATGAACTTCCCTCATGCCATGACACGAACAACACAGTTCCGGGGATACACTTTGCCCAAGGTGAGGCATCAAAATGGGGGGTGAGGGTATCTCTGTATGTGGTCATTCTCATTGAATGGCCACCACTATAAAGAAGCTTCTCTCATGTCCACAAGGATTTCTATGGGAGAAAATATAGCAAACAGAGGGAGGGAGAGTGGGAGATGGTTATCAGAGACAACCTACCTTGGGTTGAGAAGAACAAGGCAGAGACAAGCATCAGGATGGAAGCCAGTGGGCGACACACACACACACACACACACCAAAAGTGCTCCCAAATACCTCTACCTTCATCAGAGTCTTTTACAAAATGGCATCCAGAAGTGATGTCATGTCACATCCTGTTGTCATGTTGAGAAGGACTCCAACAAAAATAGAGTACAAAGGGATCTTGGGGGACCTTTAAGACAAGCTGAGAGAAAGATGTATCACAAACTTTCATACCCATTCTTCTTCAGAGGATACATGTTTGATTAAATGCAGGTCATAGAATAGGAAAACTTAGTCTAGCAAAGTTTCTGGGAAGCTCCTTTGAATCCCATTGGGCGGAAAAGTAGAATATAAATCTGATAAGTAAATACAATATGCTACAAGCCTTTTTCTCTCAGTCAGTTTCAAAGGTGTATCTCTTTGTATACTGATACAGATTAGCACAGCTATATCTTTGAATATAAAAAATAAAAGGTATTTGTGGGTCCTCAGAATTGGTCAAGGGCTTTCTGTCTCAGGTTGGGACTGTTTTAGTACATGGGGAAAGTTTCCTATTGAGTTTTCAGGCAAAAGAAAGCCCTAAAATTGCATTGATTATTTTAAAAAATGTGCTGGGAGCTTTCAGGGATAGGTGTAAGTTTCAGGAGTCACAAAAGTCAGTCCATGGGCCACAATTTGTCCCTGCCTGATAGTAAGGGGTTCTAACATAGTCTCCACTGCCAGTGAGATTTGCTTGGCTCAACGCTCTGGCTGGTTTTGAGCATCTCTCAGCTCTCTCCTTCTACCTACCACCCCCCGCCCCAGGGTCTGAACGTCATCCCCTTGCTGACCTCTGTGCTGAAAGACCCCGACTACTTCAGCAATCCCGAAAAGTTCAACCCAGGCCACTTCTTGGATGGGCAGGGTCTCCTGAAGAAGAATGATGCCTTCATACCCTTTTCCACAGGTAACCAGCTGGCCTGCACCAGAGAGGAGGGGATTGCTGTTAGAATGAAATCAGGAAGGGTAGGCTCCTGATTTCAGCATCATTTCCCCCTTCTCCTATCCTCTGTAAATTAATTTACTGGTTTATGATGTGTGTATGTATGTCTTCAACCTGCCTGTTGACTTATGGCGACCCCCCTGAATTTCATAAAATTTTCTTAGGAAAGGAATACTCAGAGGTGGTTTTTCTAGTTTTTTCCTCTGGAATTTTTCCTACAGCACCTGGTATTCATTGGCAGTTCAAGTACTAACCAGGGATGACCCTACTTAGTCTCCAAGATCAGACAGGAATTGATGCCTGTCCAGTATTTCCTCTGCAAATATCTTTCTCTCTGCTTCAGACAGACAGGTCTAGACTGGATAGTCTGGTCTGTGAGGAGGCTGGTTTGGATGGAGACTTTTAGGGAAAGGAAGGGGCTGCAAACTGCAATTCTAGTTGCGCTCGAAGATGCATTACCAATTTCACTGTCTCTTTCCCATAATGCATTTGTCTTCTTAAAACTCAAGTCACACTATCTATATTGAGAGAGCAAGCTCAAAATTCTCATGGAGTCTTTATGTTTCATAACTGGCAGTTATGCTAGCAGTTCCACTTTTTCTGATATTGCATAAGAAGGTATTTAGAACCTCTTTATGCAACAGTTTTGCTCAGCAGTGCAATGGATGCTGGCTAGTGCCTGAGCACTATCTTGGAATACCTTCCTGCCATTGTACAAAAGGTATTCTATTTCTTATTATGGAGATCACTTGAAGATAAAACAAAAGCCTTGGCAGTACATTTGCCTTTATTACTGCAATTCTCCCCATAAAGGATAAATTTAACTTCCCACATTTTTACAAATATTTCATAATCTCTTTCCAGATTTTCCCATAACTGTCTTGAAACAATCTACTGGTAATTGTAATTCCCAGATATTTGACCCTCCCTTTTTTTTTCCACTTTGAATTTAGAAAAAGCAATTAATTCATTCTCTTCCAAAGTCATATTTTTGCCTGTTTAATTATCTGAAGCTGAGATTTCTAACTGCCACTTGTACTCTAGAGGAGACCAAAGCAACAGCATGCAAACTCTGACTGGAAGCAAACCACCATGTGTATATCTAGGGTGCAGACTATCTGAAAGACCATATCTCCTTTGTCTACCTAAATCTTAAGATTTTTGAGGGAGGGCTTTCTTTCAGTACCATCACCATCACAAGTCTGTTTGGTAAGGGCATGAAAGAGAGCCTTCTTGGTGGGGGCTCCCAGAATATGGAACTGCTTCCCAAAGGAGCTGCCTGCCTCTCTGCCCTCTTTTTGCCAGCAAAACAAGGACCTTTTCATTTAGACAGACATTTGACTTTTAATTGTTTGGGGCAGAAGACTTTTTTTTAAAATGGGATGCACTGGTTGTTTATTCTTTATGTTTTAAACATGTTTATTACAATTAAATTTTGAGAGGAATGCCTGTTTCATGGCTTTATGCTATACATTGTTTCAACTGCATTTTGCTTTAACCTACATTATAGGGGAGAAAGATAGGATATGATAGATAAACAAATAAAGCCATTTTCCCTACATCTGTGATCTTTGCCATCTGTCTGTGCAAAAGGTAGACTCAGAGCCTCCTCTTGTGGAAATTTGTGGAATAACATATTGGAGAAGAAGATCCAGATGAGCCCCTTTTTCCAAACAGGTAGTCATATTAGGCTGCTTCAGTGTAAGAAATCCTCAAGAAAAGGGGAGATATATCTCCAAGTGCTCAGCAGATTTCTTTTTTCTTTTTCTTTTTAATTTTGAAACAAGGCCAAAGTGTTTCAGCCTATGTATATACTTCAATGGCCTCCTTCAGGCTCAGTGTGCTACCTAGTGGCAGAAATTTCTGGGGCTGAAAAGCTCATTGCATTTGCTGGACAAACAGGAAAATAAGGGAATGAAATTTTCAGCTCCAGAAATTACCTGTTGGTTTGCTTCCTAACACAGAGGTGTCCAGAGAAGAAGGAAAAAGTAATAACCTCAGCTTCCAGATCAGTGGGACAGAGAATTTGTTCTGAGTTATCATCTAAACTTGCAGGGAGCTATCCAAGGTTCTGAACACATTTGGAAGTTAGAGTTTAGCAACTCTTACAGCGTCTCTAAAGTTCAGACTTAAACCTGGAGTAGATTTATCACCATGCTGACAGGAAGAACACCAGCAACCACTAGTCACAAAATAGCAGAGGCCCACAGTAGTAGACAGGAGTATTGTTTGTTTTACCCAATGAAATGGAAGGCTGAGGGTTTGGTTTTTCGTTTCTTAAGCACACCCCCTCCCGGTTTTCCTCCATAGGGAAAAGAATTTGTGCTGGTAAAACCCTGGCCCAAATGGAACTCTTCCTCTACCTGACATCTATCCTGCAAAGGTTCACGCTGAAGTCACCCATGGATCCTGAGGACATTGACCTCACACCGGCAGCAAGCGGTTTTGCAAACGTCCCACCCACCTACCAGCTCTGTGCTGTTCCACGCTGAGCAACAACTGGTGGAAGAGGAAAAGCCAACAAGATTAATCAATGCCTGGGTGTTGGAGAGCATATGTTAGACTGGGTACAATGCTCCATATGTGGTGGGCATGCCCTAAGTCTGACATGGGAAAATGGCATAGCTTGGAACATTAGGTCTCAAAATTATTTTGACAGTGCTAGACATTACAAATCATCCCATTGATTCACCAGCAGAAAACCCTTAATAGATAAGATTGTTTAATGTCATATATTATTGTTAATTAAGTCATTGTTTAAACCTTAGGCTTGGGGACCCATATTTTGCAGAGAAGGGAACAGTTGTTGTCATTGCTGGCTTTACGGAACCACATTTCGTGACGGGCTCCATCAAATGAGTTATTTGTGTCTTTCTAAAACTGCCTTTCTCCAGCAGAGAATTTTTCCCCATATGGACTTCATAACAGTGGGAGTCCAACATGACCGGGATTGGTTGGGTTGGGAAAGGCTATCCCAAGGCCTGAAGGAGAAAACAATAGGCAGTCACGGCTCCATCGAGCAACTGGTGGAAGACCCTCCATTCCCCTCAATTTGCTACTGCTGTGGTCTCAGAGGATGAGAGGAGAACAAGCGGGCAGAGCACCATCATGCCTGGTTCCAATAAATGGTGAGAGGCCCTCCCTCTAATCGCAACTGCCACTACTATGGCCTTGGAGGGTGAGAAAAGCAGCCCACACCTGCTAGATCAGTGGTTCTCAAACTGTGGGTTGGGACCCCTTTGGGGGTCGAATGGCCCTTTCACAGGGGTCGCCTAAGACCATTGGAAAATAAATATTTCTGATGGTCTTAAGCTCCATTCCCTCCTCTGTGGTGGTGTGCAAGCACGAGCCATGCACTTGCGTCCTCCTGCCCCCTTTGGCAGGCCAGGGTTGACACTCTGGAAACTTTTCCCATACTGCCTTGCCCAGCAGAAACGAGAGCAAAGCAGAAGCAGAGCCCGGGAGGGGGGATTCTCAGAGTTTTTTCCTGGGGGAGATGCGCGGCTCCTCTTTCCCTCCATGCCTGCTCCCCCGTTCCTGGTCGGCGAGGTGGCCTTTGCCGGGGGGAGGAGGCATTGTAAATAATAAATAAATAATTTTATGGTTGGGGGTCACCACAACATGAGGAACTGTATTACAGGGTCGCGGCATTAGGAAGGTTGAGAACCACTGTGCTAGATCTAATCCGCTCCTTGACTGCAATTGCCTTCTCCTTATTGTCCTGTCTTATTTAGATTGTAAGCCGGAGGGCAGGGAAACTGTCCAATTGACAATTTGTGAGCCACCCTGAGAACCTTTTTGGCTGAAGGGAAGGTACAAATACTCCAAATAAATAAATAAATCTCCTAAATTCTCACTCCTTCTGTAGGATGATTGTTAAAGTGGTATCACGCGGCTCCGACTAAACAAGGCAGATTGGCAAAGGGGTCTTTGGACGCTGACCCAGGCAAAATGATGCAGAAGAGGCCGATGAGGAAGTGATGGGAAACCGGAGCAGACAACAATAAAACACTGGCCATTTCCGCACTAGCCTGTTATGGCGCGATGATTCCACTTTCAACCTCCTCTGGAATCCTGGGGTTTGCAGTTTCGGGAGGGGCCGCCCGGTCCCTCCCGAAACTGCAAACCCCAGGATTCCAGAGGAGGTTGAAAGTGGAATCATCGTGTTATAACAGGCTAGTGCAGAAATGGCCACTATTATTTATAGCAGAATAATAGCACTATAAAAATCTAGTGCTGAAATGGCCCCAGGCCTTGTGGCTGCCTCTTTGATCCATCCTGACGGTTAACAGGAAAGGGGTGCTTTTAAAAGCCATTGCAACCAGATGAAACGTTTTAGTAAAGCAGCCTGCAAAGGTCTACTCATAAAACCCACCCTCCCTCAACAGTTTGCAGCAAACGCTGGATGGCCCATTGAGACAAACGCCATCTTATTAAAAAACATTCAACCCACATTTGCTTCTCGGAAACCACTAACGCCCTGGTTCTAAAATCCCCCTAGACTTTCCCCCGTGGCAAAAAATTAAGAGGCTGCTGGCATTTGAAGCTATTATTTGGCTTTTAGATTCCGAAGCTGAAAATAAGGCCATTTCCGCACTAGCCTGTTATAGCGCGATGATTCCACTTTCAACATCCTCTGGAATCCTGGGGGTTGCAGTTTAGGGAGGGGCCGCCTGGATTCCAGAGGATGTTGAAAGTGGAATCATCGCGCTATAACAGGCTAGTGCGGAAATGGCCTAAATCTCCCAAAAGTGACTGAGAGGCACCCGCACCTCTCACGTTCTGAGGTAAAAACCGCTTTCCCGCCTTCACCGCTCTATCCGCAACACGCATGCGCCGCCGCCACGGTCCGCGGCTGTCTTTCAAAACTCGACTCAACCAGAACGCCTAGCCTCTAAGCGGAGCATGCGCCGCCCCCGCGGCGCTATCCGCAACACGCATGCGCCGCCACGGCCTGCGGCTGTCTTCCAAAACTCTCGGCTCAAGCGAAGGGCGGGGAGGCCAAGCGGAGCATGCGCCGCTGAGAGGCTCTGCGACCGCGTGATCATCCGGTAGTCATGTGATCCGCAAAGGCGGAAGTCTTCCTTCCTGGTTACTTGGGGGATTTCATTTCTTAAAGGTACGTAGTGGCGGGTGGGTGGTTCTCAATTGCGATGTTACGACTGTTATTTTTTTTATATAATATTGTTACGGTTCTCACTGTCATTGCTGCTGCTCTGATGACTCTCTGCTTAATAGTCGGAACGACCTATCAGAACGGCCAAAAAGGCATAACTTTCCAGGGCCATGTCCGCACTAGCCTGTTATAGCGCAATTATTCCACTTTCAACCTCCTTTCAATCTCCTTTGAGGCCCCTCCCCAAACTCCAAACCCCAGGATTCCATAGGAGGTTGAATCATAGAATCATAGAAATGTAGAGTTGGAGGAGACCCCAGGGGCCATCCAGTCCAACCCCCCGCCATGCAGGAACACCCTCAAAGCACTCCCGACAGATGGCCATCAAGCCTCTGCTTAAAAATCTCCAAGGAAGGGGACTCCACTACACTCCATGGAGGCAGCAGATTCCACTGCCAGACAGCCCTGACCGTCAGGAAGTTCTTCCTGAGGTTCAGGTGGAATCTCCTTTCCTGCAGCTTGAATCCATTGCTCCTTGTCCTGGTCTCTGGAGCAGCAGAAAACAAGCCCCCTCCTTCCTCTACGTGGCATCCCTTCAAATATTTAAACATGGCTATCATGTCCCCTCTTAACCTTCTCTTCTGCAGACTAAGCATACCCAGCTCCCTAAGTCTATCCTCATAGGGCTTCATGGCTTCCAGGCCTCTCACCATTTTGGTCGCCCTCCTCTGGACTTGCTCCAGCTTGTCAATATCCTTCTTGAATTGGGGTGCCCAGAACTGGACACAGTATTCAAGATGGGGTCTAACCAGAGCAGAGTAGAAAGTGGAATAATTGTGCTATAACAGGCTAGTGTGGACCTGGCCATACTCGCAGTCAGATTGTGAGAGAGGAAAGGATGGGGTGGGGTCAGTAATGGGTCTCTGGAAGAGAGTGTTTTGTGGGGGGCTAGTCTGGGAAAGGGCGCTCTGTGAATTAACATTTTGGTGGACTGCAAACGTGGAGAGACAGAGGAGGAAAAATCAAGTGTACAAATGCAATTTTTGACATTTTCTTCCAAATTTTTTTTTTTTTTTGTAAAGAATATCAGACAGTGCTTTTTCAGCCCATTCAAAACCATAATATCCCCAGTGATTTACAAAAGACTACCTGTGTTGGCCTTTGTGGCCAAAACAGCAGAAAATCCCACAGCACCTTCAATACTAAGAAAACATTCACTTCATTTGTGTGTGTGTGTGTGTGTGTGTGGACATAAACAAGAGACATGGGGGAAAGGAGTCTTGTGGTACCTTTAAGACTTTTCTTTCAGTGTGGGCTTTTGTAGGTTACAACCCACTTCCTCAGATTAGTTTTAAATGTGTCACGAAAGTCCCCTTTGCACCCCTTCTCTCATTTTTGTACTGAGGCAAACTAGCATGACTATCTGGCCATTTCCACACTAGACTGTTATAGTGCTATTATTCCACTTTCAACATCTTATGGAATCCTGGAGTTTGCAGTTTGCCTTTGAGGCCCCTCCCAAAACTGCAAACCCCAGGATTCCATAGGATGTTGAAAGTGGAATAATAGCACTATAACAGTCTAGTGCGGAAATGGCCTCTGTGCGAAAGATGGTTAAAATTGGGATCTCTAGTTGACAGTACACCACTTTTATCTTAACTGTCCTTTTACTTATCTTTGGACTATAACTCCCAGCATAGCCAAGGATCAGGAATGTGTGGCGTTCCAGAAAGCATCTGGAGAGACCCTGAAATCCCTCCACAGATAGCCTTCCCCTTTGATGTGGTGTCATTGGTAATCAGAGGTACATAATCTTTGAACATGGAGGATTAATGGTGCAGTATTTATAACACTAACTGGTAGATGTGCCCTCCACTAACTTCCCTGGGGTGTCTGTGCCCCATATTGTAGGACAGGACACTGCTATATCTGGATCTGTAACCTAACCAGAGGAGCCAATCCTATATTTTTTTTATTATTTATTTGTATCCCACCTCTCCATATGGATCGAGGCGGCGGACAACTTACAAATAGCATGTATTTCTATACATATTTCTATATGTTTCTATCCCTACCCTGCAACAACAGCTATGTATATCTTCCAGGTTTTGCCTCTCTCTCCAGAACAGAAATATATCTTATTTATAATGGCCTTGGTTATCTCTCCTTCCCTCTCAAATTCCCAAGTATACACAGCTTTTTATTTTCTTTGTTTAGAAGTCGATGCAAAAATGACTGCTTCAAGGTACAGAACTGTAGTTCAAGGAGAAGCATCAGAAACAGATTCAGATGAAGAAGTTTATCTATCTTCTGTGCCCCAAAGTTCAGTTCCCAGTCTTTCTGGGGTGAAGGTTGCTGGGGAAGCCTCTGAAACAGATGGAGAGGAAGATGCAGATTCCAGTCAGTCCAAAGCGGAGCCTAATTTAATCAGCCCAGACTTGCCACCACTGGTGGTTTACAGGAATGAGGATCCAGGCTCTCCCACAGCAGTTGAAGAGAAGCCTGCCCTTCGCATCCAACACCGAGGCCGCTACAGCACCCTGCTGCAGCAGAAGCTGATCGAGAGTAATGCCCGCTTGTACTATGATGTCAATAGCACTGTCAAGCAGGTGTACCAGACGGCCATCAAAGAGATTGGGGCCATTACTGGTCAGCTCAGTAACTCCCAAAATGGAATCATCAATGCCTCACACAACATCCGGCTTGTCCTAGAGGACTTGAGAGCTGTGGCGGATAAGATAGACATCATCACTAGCTGCAACCTGCTGCCCGATATCCAAATACAGCAACCTCCAGCGCAAACCTAGTTGGTCCCAGGCCATCCCAGCTGCTTCTTGTAAGCGGAAGTTGAAGCAGTATTAAGACTGTTGGCACCGTGGCTGTAAGGCACAGGTGAACTGTAGCAGAGAGCCTTTGCTGCCTAGTGTTCAAATCACAGCACATGCAATCACAATTATTCTTCCAGTATTCAGACAGAATAAAACTGTTCTTTATATATTATCCCACTTTAAAGTATATTTTATTTTTTGAAGTTTATTACATTATCTACTAATATATAAAACTCAAAGTTTGTTTGCTTGTCTGTGTCAGGCGAGAAGACCTCATATGATTGGCTGTGTCAGGTGAAGACCTCATATGATTGGCTGCCTGTGAAGATTCTGTTGAATTCTGGGGTTGGCAGTTTAGGGAGGGGTCTTTAGAATTCTCAGCCAGAGAGCTCTTGGGCCTGGCTGGTTGCTGTGGAGATGAGGCCTAGCAGCAAGGAAGAGGGCAGTGTTTTCTCTCAGGAACCCAACCTTTGTATGTTAACAACTCTGAATATATATTGGATTGGGGAATATGGGGAAAAGTTAAAGGTACTGGACAAGACAGTTTGGGGAATTAGAGACACAATTTTTCTAACAAGTATTACCTATGAGAAAATAAAATCCCGAGCAATGCCGGGTATAGAGTCGTCAAGAGACCCTAGTCTACCACACTTGTTATTTCATGATCCCAAGATAGGAAAACTGCCGTCATCTCTTGGAAGTGACCAAGCATGTAGTTGGATTTGATGTGCGTGGAGCAGAATTGAGCTGAGTCATATCTTTCTTCACAGAGAGCCATCTGAAAACAGAGGGCTGCTCGTTTGTGAAACTTAGTGGAAGAGGGGTGTACAGTACCTTGTTTTAACAGCATACCTTTATATATTTTTCCTTTATATGCCTTTGTTTTAGGGCAGAGTACAGGATATATTCAGACTGAAATTGCACAGTACACAATACCACTGAAGGATGTAGTTCCAACAACTATCCGTGTTTATTTTGATTGGATTGTACATTATTTCTTATCCAGGGGGGTAAGTGGAGCATAATTTAAAAACCTGTACAAAGAATAATCAAGAGAGAAAGAAGAACAGAAAGACAAATGCTGTTGTAGAAAAAATAATTATATGCTTGTATGATCAAGATTTTCCTCTTGCCACGTGTACACAGCACTTATTAAGTCTGTGCTTATGCTACAATTTAAATTGGATTGAAACATATACAGCAGTCTTGGCTTCCATATCACCCCCAGCTATTCTGTAAGGCTGCTGCCATTTTCTGCAAATGATCCTTGCCCTGCTCTGTTCCCTGTCACAAAATTATAATAGGTTTGTTGATTCTGGTTTACAGGTAAGGAGATGTTTTGAACCACAGATGGAGAAAACACCACTACGAATACATGGCTTTGGTGTTTACTGTCCACGATAGGCTTGCACAGAAGTGATAGAGAGTCGTCAGTACTGTATGCAAGAAAGGATCACGTCTCCAGCTATTTCCAATTGGTCCACCTGTCCAGGGGGGATTCGATGGATGTAGTCAAATATCACCTGTGCATTCACAATCACCTTGTAGTTATTCGTCAGGTTGGTGATCTCCATCTAGAAGGAGAAAAAATGCAGAATCCTATCTTGTCCTGAGTTCTTATCTCAAAGTAATCCACACATTGCAACAGAAATAGATGCAATCTAGGCCGCAGAATTTACATCTATTTTCTACCAGTTTAATCCTCATGCTCTCCACGCCAAAGAATTCTGTGAATCAGTTTGGGGAAGGTACTGAACACTCTTAGATCCATAGTTTCCCTTCATCGAATTACAGTTCTCTGGGAATGGCAGATACATAGATGCTGGTCCTTGGGACAGATACACTCCAAGGAAACTCTTTTAAGGTTTGCCCCTTATTATTTAACAATATAATAGCAATAGCATTTATTTCTATACCACTTATCAACTGAGTGTTATCTAAGCGGTTTACAATGTGTTTTAGCTAATTGCCCCCAACAAGCTGGGTACTCATTTTACCGACCTACGGAAGGATGGAAGGCTGAGCCAACCTTGGAGCCCAGCAGGATCGAACTCACAACCTTGTGGTTGCAGTACTGGCATTTAACCACTGTGCCACCAGGCCTCCATTTAAGTATTAATATTTTATTCATTTATATCCCACCTTCCTCCCAGTAATGAGACTCAAGGCAGCTAACAACAGTTTGAAAAACTATAGGAAAGTTTAAATGAAAATAAAAATAGAAAAGTTATTTAAAAGCAATTAATTTATGAAATTAAAACCATTTTTAAAATCATTTAGAAACTACTGACAAAACTTAAAAAAATAGCACAACATAACATTAAGGGCCCACCCCAGTCAGTTTCTAAAAGTCTGATGGCACAAAAAAATATTTTCGCTTGTGGGGGGAAGAAGAGCAAGGACAGGCCCATTCTGGCCTACCAAGGAAGGGAATTCCAAAGTCTGGGAGCAGCCACCAAGAAGGCCTCCCTTGTTCCCACCAAATAAGCCTGAGAAGATGTTGGGACAGAGACCTCTCCAGAAGACCTAAGAGCTCTAACGGGATAATAAAGTTCCCCATAAGGTAGGAAAGCAAAAGCCTAGTTTCTTTTCAGTTACATAAGAGCATCTGCCGGAGAAAGAGCTAATACAGCATGTCTGATCCAGAAAGACATTTTTTCAATATAAGTTTTTAAAACACAAAAATTGCCTTCCTTAGTTCCCCTCTCAGCCATTCCTGCCTGTAGATACGGAGCAGGGGAAAGCAGACAATGGCCATGTCCACACGAGGCTGTTATAGTGCTATTATTCCACTTTCAACATCCTATGGAATCCTGGGGTTTGCAGTTTAGGGAGGGGCCTTTGAGGCAAACCTCAGGATTCCACAGGACGTTGAAAGTGGAATAATAGCACTATAACAGTCTAGTGCGGACAAGGCCAATGTCAGAACAATAGGGGGAAACTGCTAGGAGCAACCGTCTTGTTCCCTTCTGCCTGCAGAGTATAAGAAGAGGATCTGAGGATGCTTTTCTGGAGTGCTGCTGATAGCCACTGTTGGAATCTGGAGCTGTTTATAGCCAGAAGCTGCTGTACAAGTGGAGTCTCAAAGGCTACAACACAATCTAAGTTATAATGCTGATGCATGCTCTCTAACAAAGGTCTTAAATGCCTTGATTTCCACTCTCATTTTAAAAGTTACTTACGTGGAAGGCTTGGCCAGGTGAGAAAGGCATGGTGTGAACATGCCGCTCCTCAGAACCCCATGCACCATTAATAAGTGTGTTCCGGACAAGCGCTCCTTCTTTGAATCGAGGATTGATGTGCAGAGCAATGTTGCCTGTCATGCTGTTTTTCAGGTTTACATGGAATCTAGATAGAAGGAAATGAAACTGTGTGTCCCAGCAGTCTCCAAAACAGCACAGTTGTGCTTGCAATCAAAGGTAGATCATGGAGACCCAATGTAAATCTCAGCACCTCCACGTTGCAGTTCAGCTTTATGTGGCTATTCATGCCATGGAATACCACAAAAACTTGTAAAATGGCTATATAGCCAAAGTGTGTTAAATTTCCCATCTCACAGATTGTGTTCTTGTTGTGTTTGTGCCTTCAAGTGGTTCCTGACTCATGGCGAACCTATCACAGCCTGAAGGGTGGATCCATCACACAAGGAAACAGGATTGCACAGTGATGGATCTATAGCAAAGCTGGAGATCTATTTAGCAGAGGTGGCTAAATTACACCCCTATGCCATTTTTGAGGCCCCCTGATCCTCCCACAGACCCACTTTTTTTTTTGTCAAAACTGGAAGGCTCACAAGAAAGCTATTTCCCCAAATTGTTCATATATATATCCACAATCATACTGTTTAACATTTTAAAAATACCAGTTTGTCAAAACGGTAAGTGGATTTATTGTTATTTATAGATTTGGGGAGAGGAGGGGTGCTTATTTTTTGGCAGTTTGAGAGAATCCCAGATGGTCCCAGTGGCAGAAAATTGCTTCCTGGACCTGCCAAAGTTGCCCACTCCAACCTACAGACACAGGAATGACAGTGATTTTTCTGACTGGCTTAGAATTTGTAATATAACTGAATGCAGAACAATGGTATATAATTTTATCTTCTCCACAAATCCACCTGTTTGCATGAAATGGCACATTCCCCACAACGGCAATCTTCCGGAACTGAGTGAAGTTTCCTGGGATCGCTACATGGAATGGGACAGCCTGGAAATAAAACACAAAACAGATGTAATCTTTCATCAAGAAAAGCAGCTAGTTAGCCAAACAAGAACTAACAAAGACCTCTGGAAGCTGAAGCTATTTGAGGAAGCAGAAAATAATCAGGCTGTTGGAGGTCTTTGGACTGGGGGGATTGCTTTGATACTAGGTAGGCAAGGCAGATGATTCTGGAAGGATGATGTCCATGGAGCCAGGCTAAAGTAGAAATTCATGACAACTCTAGGAGAGACAGATCACCTCTTTTCCACTGAATCAGCACTGAGATTAGCACAGCAACAGCATGTGTATTTCTATACCACTTATAAGCTAAGTGCTCTCTAAGCGGTTTACAATGAAGGTTGAGTCAACCTGGAGCCCGGCAGGATTGAACTCACAACCTTGTGGCTGCAGTACCGGCATTTAACCACTGTGCCACTGGGTGATTGTCATCGCTCAGAACAAATTTGGAAGATAGGAATGTAGAGGTACAGAGGGATCCATCTTGTCTCCAAGACTGGCCAGGGTTAAATGTGGCAGGAACGGACATTATAAATGGATCCTATATAACCACAGCCACTGATTAGGGTACTGGTTCCCAATTCTTGTCCTCCAAATGCTTTGTACTTATAATTCCCAGCAGTCCTGGCCAATGTGGTCAAATGGAAAGGGATTCTAGGAGCTGAAATCTAAAATGTCTGAAGAGCCAAAGACTGAGAAGCATTTTTGCAGGGCATATTCAAGACCTACAAACTGATAGCTGACTGTAGCTGGTAGACTCTGAAGAACCAACTACAAGCTGCCAATTGACTGTGTTAGGAAGGGTAGCCAACATTTCTAAATTTTCAGCAGTTGAAAACTAAGAAACATAAAAGCTGGATAGTAAAGATACTCACAGGATTAGTCAAAGTCACTCCACTAAAACCCTGAGAAGAGATGAGAAAACAAAGAGGAGACCCTTATTACATAGATTGCAAAATTGAAAGGCACTAAATGCAGTTTAGGGACAAAACCCATACAAGCCTGTTTTATCTAAACCAGAGCTATTATCATTTCCCAGACATTAACCCACACACCTGGGCAGTCTTGCTCTTCTTCTTCTTCTGCAAAGAAGGAAAAGAAAAGCAATGATTTAATTTACAAAGAACTATAATTTGTTTTCGTTTTGATTTTCAGTTTGATTTGACATGTTCTTGCTGGCCATCCGTGAGTAGCATGGGGTATATTTGCTAATCACAGGAAGCCATTCAGCAAATAAGAGAATTTTTAACCAATTAATTCTTTGGATTTTAACTAATTCATTGGCTCAAGTAAGATTTCATATCATTAAACCCACAACCTAAGTCTGCCTGTGGTTTGAGATACTGAAGGGAGCCTTGTGCCCCCACGAGGTCATGAAAATCTCTTCTCTCACTCTGGCAAAGGATGGATGGGTTGCCAAGCCAATCTCTGGTGCTGTTTGCAAGAATAACATGCCACACAGAAATTAATGGTGATATCTGGTGGCTCTCACGGCAACGGGGCTGGTGAATCCACAATGTTCTCATCCCCTTTCCCCATAGCTACACCCCTGCTGACTCTGCAGCACCACCAACGAAACCTTGATAAGGAGAGGTCTATAACTAGTCCTAGAGAACACACCACATGCAGAACATCCTAGGTTTGTTCCCCAAGGACAGGAAGCAGAATTTCCTTTATATGAACATATGAAACCACTGTGTACAAAGTCAGAGCACCAGTGAGTTCAGTGATGTCCAACCTGAGTGGCAAGAACCAGGATTCAGGAAAGATGCCATTTCCAAACACTGGTATCCAAAGTTCCTGTTAGCTAGAAATACCTGGAACTGGTTGTCAATGCAATCCTATATATGTGTACTCAGAAGTAACTCCCACTATATGAAATAGGATTTTACTTCCTGGTTAGTGGGCAGTGGATTTCCTTATGCAAAGAAAGCCTGGGCTTTACCACACCGCTATGCTCTCTTTCCAGTGAACTGAATCATATTCACAAATTCCAATCCATTAGCCAAGGCACACTACGTATATTAAAATAAGAGTCCTGCCTATTGCACATGTAACAAAAGGAATCTTCTCAGAGCAGGTCTACTTTTGACAAATAAAAAGGAAGAAAGGAAGGGAAGGAGGGAAAGGGATGTAGCAGCACCATTAAGACTAACTGGTTTTTGTTTTCAGCATGAGCTTTCATGGATACAAAACCCACTTCTTCAGACACAGTATGTAGTGTTATCCAGGCCTCAGGATATAAAGCATATTTACACAGTTGTGGGAGTGAGAATGGGATGGAAAGTAATGGACTTTTGTTAAGCAGATTTATTGCTTTCACATATTAGCACTAAGTGACCACTGTAGAGATCTGAAAGACCAGTTATCATCTCATGAAGCCCTTTGCAAATTTAGTGCAAGAGTCATGACCTTTCTGGATCTATTAAATCCCATCCCACTCTTACTCCAAGAACTGTGTAAACAGGAGGCCTAGATATCACTCTGTCCTGCATGTGAAGTGGGTTTATCTCCATGAAAGCACAGGCTAAAACAAAAACCAGTTAATCTTAAAGATGCTGCTGCTTTCCTTCTCCCCCCACTCCACTTCCCCTCCCTTCTTCCTTTTAATGCTGTGAGAGGCTAAGACGGCTATTTCTTTGCAAATTTCCACTGAGCTGGGAGCTTTCCGCTTAGTCTTGTGCTGCAAGCCAGAGCAAGATACCGTTTGTAAAATGCAAGGAGTTTGTGCACTCTATAGGTTTTCCATCCTTTAGACCTGAAGACCTGCAGGCTCTGTGAAGTTTCCACGAAGCCAAAGAAATACTCACGGAAGCGGATGGTCTTCCAACGAACGGCTGAGCAAACATACCACCAACCTGCAGAGGTAGAGAGATGTGTCATTCAGAGGGCATGGACCTTTGCAACAATAGAATAATACTTAAGTAGTTGGACTTTAAATCATCACCGCCAGCCTCAACACTTACTGGGTTTGCAAATAGAAATAATGGAGAGGTTCTACTTACATTGGTGGCTGTGATGACATTGTAAGGAGGAGGGGCTGGAGGAAGATAAGGTGGTGGAGCCTGAAAGACAAGAGACAAATCTGGGGTTGGATTGAGATTTAGGTGGGTGATGCCAAGAGGCTGGCGGAAATTGCCTCCCTCCCCTCTTCTCACTCAGCTCTGGTCCCCTGTCTCGAGCACAGAGGGTCAGGACGCAGACCCTCGTATGTGGGGTGTGGATGTTCCCAAATCAGATGATCATCCTTCTGCCAAACCCTTTCGCTAGTGAAAGACAGTTCTTGCATTTGCTGTTGGGTACTTTCACATCATTTCTGATTTTACAGCAGCCCTAAGGCAAACTTATCCCTAGTTTTCTCGGCAAGATTTGTTCAGAGCGGGTTTGCCACTGCCTTCCTCTAAAGACCTGAAACACTGTAGAAATACTGTCCTTTTTATTTTAAAAAAATCCGTTCATGACCCATTTAAGATGGTTATGTTTCCAGTTTCCAACTCGATTCTATTGTACAAAAAAGAGGGCAGTTAATTTCATGCCACTTACACTATTTGCCACAAAGTTGATGCAGTTCAAGGAGATATCCCCGTTGACGTGCAAAGTCTGGACCAGGTGGAATGGAAGGCGGTGATTGTATTCCAGGAAGTGGCTGCCGTTGACAGATACCTAGAGAAAGAACGAGAAGGAGAAGATAAGGGTGGTTAAGCTCTTGGAAAAGGCCACAAAGCTAACATGTAAGCTCTGCTAGCTCTGTTTCTGAACACCAGGTGGCAGCTTTCAAGGAAGAAAGAGTTAGGAACAGAATGGAAATTGTGCAGCCCTCCAGATGTTGCTGGACTATGAACATTTCCGCACGACACTCTTATAGCGCGATGATTCCACTTTCAACCTCCTATGGAATCCTGGGGTTTGCAGTTCTGGGAGGGGCCGGCCGGCCCCTCCCGGAACTGCAAACCCCAGGATTCCAGAGGAGGTTGAAAGTGGAATCATTGCGCTATAAGAGCATCATGGAGAAATGGCCTACGACTCCCATCATTCCTCACCACTGGCCAATTGAGTGCTGCTGGCAGTTGAAGTCCAGGAACCTTTGGACTTCTGCATGATTCCTTGCCCCTGCCTTAAACACCAGCACAAGCTTTCATGGAGTAGAGACCCAGCATCATTTAGCCTAGGATAAACCTTCATGGAGTAGAGGTGACAGATTAAGTATTTCTTCTGGCTATTTAGAAAGCCAGAAGTAAAAGTTCTGGTCTCAGGGCCAAATTAAATTTAACCATGGTTTCACCCCACAGAAAGCATGGGGAGAGAAGTCACTTGATGTCTGACATATAAAGAAACCCACCTGGCATCTCACTTCACCGCTTTAAGCCAGAGGTGGTCAGATAATCTGTATATACCAAGAAGGATATATCTCAGCCTCAGCAACTCTTGTGACATCTTAGAAGCTAACAAGATTTGTTTGGCATTAAAGTCCATTTATTTAATGGACTTTAATGCCCAGAATCCCCCAGCCAGCATGGACACTGGCCTGCTGGCTAGATCATTCTGGGAGTTACAGGCCAAAATAATTCTAACTTTTCCAAGCTCTGGCTCTGTTCAGTGGCTGGCTCTGTGCTAATTGGTTTCTTCTCAACCATAGCATCTCACATTTGTCAAAAATGAGTATAATTTGGTTGGCTTTGGCCAGTTTTTTGTATGACTTTCCTGGGCAGTTTCAGCATTCTGTGTGGGAATGCCCACGGCAAGCCACTGAGAGGTACCCGTGTGTCTGTCATGGGCAAGTTACTCCAGTCTAGGCTTCAAGTACACTAATTGGCTCCACCTCCTGAACTCCTGATTTGCATATAGCTCCATCCTCCATGAATTAATTTGCATGTGATTTTACCTGTCGAGCCATAGAGTTGAACTGCTAAAGCAGAGGCAATCCGCTCACCCCAAAGTTGGCAGAGGGACATCACCTCCAAATTCACTGCTTATTATCTATCTCGGATTTTGGCTTCCATCACACTATTAATCCATTCAGTTTCATTGCTATCATGCCTCCCCCAACTCAGTGATGACTTCCATATCAATGTGGCTTCAGTTCAACATTCAGAAGAGCTATGCAAGGCACTGAACCTGCTTTGGAAGATGGGGTTCAGCACCTTGGACAGTTGATTTATAGTTGAGTCTATCATACAGCACTGTTACAGTGCTATTATTCCACTTTAACTCCATGCCAACATCCTATGGAATCCTGGGATCTGCAGTTTACAGAGGGGCATTGAGAATCCCCAGTTGGGCAGCGCTTGGGCCTTTGTAAACTACAAATCTCAAAACTCCACAGAATATTGCCATGGAAGTTAAAGTGGAATAATAATGCTATAACAGTCCGATATGATGGGGCTCTAAATCCTGGATTAGAGTCATCACCCTCCTGACTTAAAAGTGACCAGCTCCCATTTGAAAAGCAAACAAGTCATTGGCTTGCAAAATACCATTACTGTCAACCAAGCTACATTTTTAATTGCAGGTAACGTACCCTTATCTACCTTTTTCTGATTTCCCCATCGCATAAAGCCAGCCTGTGCCACAAGAGCAAAAGAGAAGCCCTTTTGTGCCATTCCGGTCGAGGATCTCCTCGGGGTACACTAGCAAATTAACTGATGCATTAACTGAGCAGACGGCATCTCACCTGATAGCAGTGGCTCTTGACGTTGATAATAATTTCAAAATAGACTCCAGGCTGGAAGGGCATGGGGGAGGCTCGCTGCTCAGGTCCCCAGCGGCCTTTCTCCTGCGTGTTACACACGACAACTCGGCCTTCGTTGAACCGCGGGTTGAAGTGAAAGGCAATGTTGCCATTTTGACACATGAGATTCACTACAAAACTAAAATATGAAGTGAGGTTGAAACAGGAGACTGGGGAAGGGGGATCACTGACCATAACGAGATCGGCTGAAAAGAGAGACAGAGAGATCAAGCACAAGCGAAGAAGGTAGTGTGGAGAGAACAGGAACCATGGCCATTTCCGCACTAGACTGTTATAGCACTATTATTCCACTTTCAACATCCTATGGAATCCTGGGGTTTGCAGTTTAGGGAGGGGCCTCAAAGGCCATCCTCAAAGGCCCCTCCCTAAACTGCAAACCCCAGGATTCCATAGGATGTTGAAAGTGGAATAATAGCACTATAACTGTCCAGTGCGGAAATGGCCCATGAAAATATATAGGCACTTTTCACACTACTCCGCTGCAGCACTATCATTCCATTTTAATTGCCATGACTGCATCTTGTGGAGTCCTGGTGCATGGACTGTAGTTTGGTGAGGCACTAGAGATCTCTGGCTGAGAATACAGAATGCCCCCTCCCTGAACTGCAAATCCCAGATTTCACAGGATGTTGCCCAGGCAATTAAAAGTGGGATCGTAGCTTTGTCTTCATGTATTGCAAAAGGGCTCATAGATCAAGCTTGGGAGTTACGTGAGGTTTTTTTTTCCTCCAGATGCTGTTGAACTGCAATTGCTAGCATTTATCAGCATAGGTTGTAGTGGCTAGGGATGATGGGAATTACAGTCCAACAATATCTGGAAGGCTGTATACCTCCCACCACTGATATAGAGAGTAATGTGAGTGGGTTTAGCAAACCAGCTGGGATTTAGCTTCCATGTTAGGGTAGCTGTGGTGATTTTCTTTCCACAACCATTATATGAATTGAGACTATCAAACAAAGGGAAAAAAATAAGTTGCTGATCACATGAATAGGTTTTCTGACATAAGTACACTGCACGGTTGTCATGAGACAGAATTAAGGAAAGGTTATATTATAACTCAGACTTTAGACTCTGGAATACATCTGTTAAAGCCAATAAAATAATTTGGCTCAGCAATGCTGAGAAAATTACTCCAAGCCATCTTTTAGCTACTCAGATTAGATGAATGTCATTTCCCCCTCGCTCCTTATCATTACTATGGTTTCTATGCCATGGATATTGACCCAATGATTGCAAGTGGAAATGGTGTGATGTTGTTGGACTCCAACTCCCATCGGTCCTAGCCAGCAAAGCCATTGATGGAGAAGGCTAGGAGCTGGAGTCCAACCACATCTGGAGAGCTCCATGATTCCTGACCTCTTGCTAAATGACCACATGTGTGGCCAAGACTATCTTATTCAGTGAGACATAAATCAAAATATAGGCCTCCTGTAGTTTTAACAGTTGTATGGATATATAGCTAGGGTAAGAGAAAGTGGGAGATTTATGTGCTTGTTTATTTGATTTATACCCGGCTTTTCACTTGGCACAGAACCAAGTGGCTCACATCACATTTTTTTAAAAAAAATACAAATTTATTGAAGGGGTGAGAACCTTTCCATCTCAGCAACCTATTTTTAAATTTATTTTTATTTGGGTATTTCACATGCTTCCCTCTGTCCTGTTGTAGCAGGCCAAAGAAAAACATGCTATTTTTAATGAAATCATTTCAAAATAAGAAGAGTGAGTTAGTCAGTTTGTTTGTTTGTTTGTTTGTTTGTTTGTTTGTTTAGCAGCGATCACAAGAACTCTTTCTGGGTGGCCTAAGACCTAGAGTATGCTCAATGTACTCTTGACCTATTTCCGCACTCCTCTGTTCTAGTGCTATTATTCCACTTTCAACATTCTATGGAATTCTGGGGTTTGTAGTTTACTGAGGACAAAGAGCTCTCCGGCTGGGAATTCTAAATGCTCCTCCCTAAACTGCAAAACCCCAGGATTCCATAGGATGTTGAAAGTGGAATAAAAACACTATAAGAGTGTAGTGCAGAAACAGCTCTACATTCCTTTGAGCAATCATAAACAGATCCCTCCTCCACACCCATATCATAAACCAGCCTTAAAAATCAAACTACTTTAAAAAACGGATTGATGTGTACCACAGTGAGAGGAAGGGGCAATTCCTCCAGAGAGAATGCCCTCTTTGGTTCATGGAATAATCTGCCCTTGTCTTTGGATCCTGGCTATAAGCCATGCACACTTAAAACCATAAACTGGCAGAGACAAATAAATATCGCTTTTACGTTGAGCCCTAAAAAGCAGTTCCTGACAGTAGCATTCAGCTTCTGAAGTTGCCAGTCATTCCAAAGCCAACACCTAGGGCCATTTCTGCACTAGCCTGTTATAGCGTGATGATTCCACTTTCAACATCCTCTGGAATCCTGGGGTTTGCAGTTTCGGGAGGGGCCGGGGAAAAAAAAACGAGTTATGACATGAAAGAGCTACTTTAAACAATCAAACAAGCTAGCAATGAAAACCAAACCCCAGTTCAAAACAAATTTTTGAAAATAATAAGAAAGAGGGAAGCACGTACTATACTCTCTCCCCCATTAAAAGACCCTCCACAGCAACCAGTTAGTGGCCAAAATACTCTTATAGCACTATTTTATGCTTTAACGGCCATGGTGACATTCTGTGGAATTCTGGGATTTACAGTTTAGCGAGGCCAAAGAGCTCCTCGGCTGAGAATTTTAAGTGCCCTTCCCTAGACTGCAAATCCCAGAACGCCATCTGCTGTTGCCATGGCAGTTAAAGTGGAATATGTGTAGCATGTAGTGCGATAGGGTCCTAAATAAAAAGAACTTTGCCCGTCAGTAAAAAAGCAGAGGGGAAATTGCCCTCTTCTTCCATAGAAGGGCATGTGCAAATTGACCCTAAAAATAAGGGTTATTTGCAAATTGATCCTAAAAATAAGGGTTATTTGCAAATTGACCCTAAAAATAAGGGTTATTTGCAAAATGACCCCAAAAATAAGGGTTATTTGCAAATTGACCCTAAAAATAAGGGGTGAAGCACTTCTTGGAATATGGGACAGGAGAGGAAGGGCTATATTGATAAAAAAAATCCACTTAGGTGGAAAAGGGACTAAGGAAGTAGTAGAATTACTGAAGGACAGAGGAAACGAAACTCAAAGGAGAGGCAGGACAAACCTTTTTGCAGGATTCCGGACTTGGCCTTGGATTATTATCATCTTCCCCTCACTGATGCCCCCCAAAATGGGGCCAGTGAAAGGCAGGATCTGTGCAAGAAAACAGAAAACAGTGTCACCTGCTTGTCCCAGGACTCAGAACTCTCAGCACGATTAAAAATTTAATCAATTTCATGGAAACATAATTGTTGGACTAAGTTGACATGGATAAACGGATGGCACGGATAAGAAAAAAATCAGTGGTGACTTTTGCAAATGACTGGGAACCTTTAATATGCTTTTTGCAAGAAAAAAAGGAAAGTATGTTGACTGTAGGATTCAACAAATAGTATTTTTGGAAATGTAGCCACGGACATATTTGAATGGTATTTGTAGTTAGAGAAGTTTCGCTTGGATTGAGTTCCTTATAGATTGTACTATGAAAGCTGGAAACCATTCCTTTATTAATATGCTTATTGTCCTTGATTAGTTTTACTATCTTTATTTTTTATATTTTTTATATATATTTTTATATTTTACTATTTTTCTTTTGTATATTTTTCTTTTTCTCTGTGTTTGTCTTTTCTGTTTACTTGTTGCCGTAATTTGTTGTTTCTTTTTTGCTTTGTTTGGAGGCAATGTGAAAACTTTTAATAAACTTTTAATAAATAAATATTAAAAGAACTCAGGCATAGTTGGCCCAGCTCTAATAATGTTCTGAATATCATCTTACAACAGCTGCTCTTTCTGTGTTTAAAAATCAGCATCTTGTTAAAATCAATGCAGGTTTTTAAAATGGTCCATTTTGCCATAAAGATCCTGAAGCCAGAAGGACGATGTGGATAGAAATCCAACAGACCAGATGGAGAGATGATGGAATGGGAAAATACCAGCCATTTCCACACTAGATTGTTATAGCGCTATTATTCCACTTTCAACATCCTCTGGAATCCTGGGGTTTGCAGTTTAGGGAGGGGCCTTTGAAAAACTGCTTTGAATAAGCAACGTAACAAAGAAATAAAGAAGGTGAGCTTTTCCTGTTATGTTTACATCTTTAAAAGAAATTCTCTCTTTTTTTATAATACGTTTCCCGTTAAATGTTTGCATTAACATTGCAGCAGATGCTTATTCTCCCTGCCAGAGCCGTGCTAGGCAAAGGAGCGGTTCAGGGGCCATCAGTTGCTACTCCCTGAAGACTTTTCAGGGGGAAAAACACTCTAGCCAATTTGGACAAATTAGGTACAGGTCCTTGACCCACTGGAGAGGGCAAAATGCCAGTTCCTCACACATACTTTCCAATATTTCACAGGTGAAAAGCAAGACACCTGCAACCAAGCAATGTCAAGACGGCAAAGCCTATTAATAAGGAAGAACACACAAGCTAGGAGAGGCTGAAGTCATTCGCTTTGGCCCGTATCCACAGGCAAGGGCAAGATTTGGCATGATGCAATATATTTTTTTTTCTCATGTGGAGACAAAAAGAAATTGTATTTTAGTTGTTTTGATTCTTTGATCCTTACAATGCAAGGAACAAATATGATACTTGAAAAGCATGTGATTACTATACCAATTAAAACCTCAGTTATTGAGAGATGTAAGGCCAGACATTCTAACTGTGGATTCAATCATGTTAGATATTTTATAGGACAAAAGGTAGAATGGGGAGTTTCGGATAAAATTGGGTAAACATTGTCCAAGGTAAGAAGAAGTTGAGGAAGTTGATTTTTTGCTGTTGTTTTATTCTAATGTAGTTTATTTCATTTAATAGGCATATACGAGTACAAATGTTTAATGAACACGAGTGTATGGAGCAATTTTTGTAACTTGTAATTCTGTTTTTTACTTTAATAAATCATCATCATCATCATCATCATCATCATCTTTCTTCCTCTTTTCTCCTCCCTGCTGAGTTAATGGAGTATGCACTATTTTTGACCTGTGAATTTATTTTGCAACTACTGAAGTAGACTGAGGACAAAAAGAAGGAAATGGGCGGAGGAGAAGAGAGAAATTGGGACATCTTAAAAGCATCTGAAAAAAAGTGCCATCACAGAAGGTTCCTCAGAATTGTCCCTGACAAATTGGAAAAATCGGAGGATACATCCATACTAGATTGTTGAAAGAGCTCAGGGCTAAAGGATATCTCTAAGGCCATTTCCACCCTACACTGTTGTAGTGCTATTATTCCAGTTTCAACACTCTGGTAGAATTCTGAAGTTTGTAGTTTACTGAGGCCAAAGAGCTCTTTGGCTGAGAATTCTAAATGCCCCTCCCTAAACTGCAGATCCCAGGATTCCATAGGATGTGGAAAGTGGCATAATAGCACTATAACAGTTTAGAGCAGAAATGGCCCGTGAACTTTGCTCCAAGGAGGCAGGAAAGGGGCTGTAGAGCTTCAGCTCTTCCTCACTGGAGACAAGCCTTTAGAGAGGTGTTGTTTGATTTTTTGAAACTCTGAGCTGGATGTTGCACACAAATACCATTGTGGTTGTTGTCATGTGCCTTCCAGCCAAGGCAGACTTATAGCAACCCTATCATAGGGTGTTCCAGACAAGATTTATTCAGACACAGTTTGCCATTGCCTTCCTCTTACGGCTCAGAGAGGGCACACCATAGGGCCATTTCTGCACAAGACTGTTACAGCGCTTTGATTCCACTTTCAACATCCTATGGAATCCTGGGGTTTGCAGTTTCGGGAGGGGCCGCCGGCCCCTCCCGGAACTGCAAACCCCAGGATTCCATAGGATGTTGAAAGTGGAATCAAAGCACTGTAACAGTCTCGTGCGGAAACGGTCTAGGTTTTCCAACAATTGAGCACAGTTTCAAACCCTGATCTCCAGAGATCCTGCTTGCGCACTCAAACCACTACACCAGGCTGACTCCTACCAAACATCATTCTTTTGAGTTTATATGCACAGTCTTCACAACACCACCATGAAAAGTTTCCTTTTTCTTTTCTCCGCACACTCACCGGGTTCCAAATAGGCTGCTGTAAAGCCATCTTTGACTCGGCTTGATCCAAAATCCTGAGCTTTCGGTTCATGTCTCCTCAGGGGGAATAAAAGTAAAAGCTTCCTGAAGCACGTATTTCCAGGGAGTTAAGTTTCATTTCCTCAGCCTGTGGGTGGAGTGTAAAAGGGCCTGGTCTTATCTTCTTTGACAAACAACACGGTACAACTGCGCACTATGCCGATCGGGGACCTGGGGACACCAACGCTGCTTTCTTGCTGCTCCTTCAAGAACTTTGGTTGGTCCTTATTCTTCTGACACAGCAGCCACATTTCTTGCTCAGGTGGAAAGAGAGACCAGAGGAGAAGGCTTACCTGCTGAATTTCTGCCTGTTCTGTGAGACTAAAGATTTGACACTGTTTGCAATGTTCTGGGTGTAAAATTTAAGAGCTGCAATGGAGAAGGAGCTGGTTTCCTTTCAGAGGGTGCAACTCTAATAAGCCTGATAAATTTACAGCATGAAGGGAGCTCTCTCTCTCTCTTTCTTATGGACACACACAAAATCTACCCTTTTCTTTCAATCTTCCAATCTTTTCAGTAGCAAAAAAGAAAGATTCACACACACACATAACAAGTGCTGTTAAAATCCATCCCTGATTAGCACCATACTCCCCTGCTTTGGAAAGGCCAGTTCCAGATAGTCTTCTGTTCTCCCACTTTTTCAGCTGCCTTCCAAATGTCCCAGTTTCTCCCTCCTCTTCCCCCCTTTGTCCTCAGCTTACTTCAGTTGCTGCAAACTGAGTTCAAAGGGCAAAAGAAGTTTAGAGTCCATTAATTCAAGGGAGGAGAGGAGGAGAGAATCTCGCCCTTCCCTGTAGGATCAAGCAAAAGCAAACTGCTGCTGCCCCTTCTAGCTGATATGTTCTTTCTCACAAATAACTTTTGCCATCCTGGCCATGCTCTGATGTTGACAGCTCACATGTGTCCCAGTTTCAGTCTGAATGTTGGAGGGCATAAAGCACCACATTGTGTTGAGAATGTAGGAATATAGAAAGTTGCCTTCCCATAAGCTAATGGTCCATCTAGCTCAGTCTGGTCAGCTCTGATAAAAAAACAATGGCTCTCCAGAGCTTCAGGCTGGATTCTTTCCAAGCCAAAGTGGAAAGATATACACCCTTCCTTCTTGGCGCAGTCCTATCCAAGGCCCTTGTCGCATGGGCTTTCTCTCGCGAAATAGCCCCGTGAGCCTAGCGGGAGTGGGAGCATTGCTCTGCACGACACCCTCCCACTTCCGCCGCGCTCACGGGGCTGCAGTGGTGCAATCGCGGTTTTTTTTATTTTCGCTTTGAAGTGAAAATCACCCACGCTCACACAACGCTCCCGGCACCCATGCGTGCTTACCTGCTGTGTGGAGCGTCGGGGAGGCGGCCGGGTCACGCTTCCTTCCCTCTGCGGTGCCTACAGCTCCCACAGGCCCCTGCAGAAGGAAGGGGCGGGGCGCTAGCGCGCCAGACGCGCCAGCAGAAAGCACCTGCGGAAGGAACGAGGGGGAAGCAGCAGCCTCCCGGAGGAGGCTTCTCGTGCGAGCCGCCCTCCCCCCTCGCGTGAGAAGCCTCAATGCGAAAAGGGCCCAAGCTGCAAACAGGCTCGATCTTGTTTAGGTTCCAACATCAGACAATATTGGTGCCTTAGGGTGGTACAGTGGAATGGATCCCAATGCACACTTAGGCCCTTTCCACACGAGGCTAGTGAATCGCTTCGTGTCGTTTCTTACCAGTTCTTCTTGGCTCGAAACAAAATGGAATTTCTCTTATGTCCTTCCACAGGGTTACTCTGTATGTTCCACACTGATTTGGAGCAGTGTGAGGTCATACATCCGCACTATGAAGATGAGAAAATGGCGGCTTCCTGTCGTTTGTTGAGCTGGACCAACCGCTGAGCCTGACCACAGTCCACCCTCCGCTGATCTCCAGTTCGCATTGGTGCGAATGTGCGCATCTGCACCACTGCGAAAGTACAAATTGGCGCACTCCAGAAAATTGAAAAACCGGTTTCTTCCGTTTTTCAAATAGGGCGCTCAAGGACCACTTGGGGGCACACTTAATCGGACTTAGGTGCAGAACGAAGATAAATAATCCGAACCTAGTCCACTCCAAGGTGCAGCCGACCTCCGTTACAAAACACATTGGCCCGTCTTAATTTCCTCGTGTGGAAAGGGCCTTAGATGCTACTCTCTTCAGTCAAGAACACACCACAAAATCTACGATCTACAGTCAAGCCCTACAGTACAACTGTATCTGTTCAGACCTGTTGGACACAACTCACAACTCAGCATTTTTTTATACTACAACGCCCATCCAGCAATGCTATTTTTAAAAAATAAATAAATAACAAGATGAGCTGGTACAATTTGCTAGAGGCCAGATGTAGAAGAGAAATACCAGAAGACCACTCATTGACATACACACACCACTTTCAGCTCCCAGATAAAACCATTCAAAGATATTACGGGTGAACTGCAGCCCATCCTGGACACAAATGTTTCCCTCTCACATGCTTTGGGTGGTAGGCCTATATTTTTAGTAGGAATCTCCCCAGCTTTAAACTGCTCCACTAACTAAAAGCCACATGATATAAACCCAGGGATCAGGACCTGCAACAAATCCAATGCTAACTTTGTCTCCGTCTCTGCTCTGGCAACACCCTTGTAAGACAGAATAAACATCAGCCATGACATCAAGGGTTTCTTAACTTGCTCATCTTCCAGTGTGATATATGTCACCTGCTGTTGACAGAGCAAACAGATCAATGTCTCTGCAGAAGGAGAAAGGGATAGAAGTCTGATACCAGAAAGAGCAATATTTAAAAGTCACCGGGAGACTCCCAGTAGCTAATCTGTACACTGACAACAACTTTAAGTAGGCGTTATGAAACAAGAGGCATCAAATCCCAATGAATCACACTTCCTTAGAAAATTCAGTCTTTCACCAGAGGATTAAAAAAAAAAAATCACATTACAGGTGTTAACTGGCGTACCCAGGATCTCCAAGTTCAGAATCATCCTATACCTTCAGGTTGCCAGCCCAAAATCTGAGAACTGGGGACAGCGCCTAGTGATGTCATTAGGTGTTATGCATTAAGTGGCAAGCATAGTTGCTCACAGGCTATCTTCAGATACACAAGAGAGTGAACCTCTTTTCCCTTTTGGCACTAAGATAGAAGTCTTAGCTAAAAGGGCTGTTCCCAGAGCAAGATGAAGCGAGGAGGTTTTTTTCTTGCTTAGGGAGATAGGATAAGGAATGTTTAATCTAGCCTACTTGCTTCTAGCCAGCAGGTTGATGTAGAGCTAAGTGGAGGGCAAACCCTGGCATCACAATGATTGGGAGGGAAGGAAGAAGCTAAGTCAATATGTAGCCTTCCACTATCACAGCTTCAGCATTTATGGATCTGATTACAGTCCTCCCTCCACATTTGCATGTTTGATCTTTGCAAATTTGATTATTTGCAAGGCTCCCCTCCCTTCTCTTCCTCCCATTCCCTTGTGTTTTGTGGGGGGTGGAGAAGGAAGGCAAGCACGGCAAGCACCAAAGTCAAGGAAATGGTTGGAGGGAAGTAGGCATGCACCTTCCTTCTCCCCTCCAGAACCCCTGCCTCCCTTCTCTTGCCACTGGCCCTAGCACTGAAAACTTGTGCCAAGGAAAAAGGCAAGGGAATGTAAAGTCGAAGGCTTTCACGGCCAGAATCCACATATGTTATGGGTTCTTCAGGCTATGAGGCCGTGTTCTAGTAGTTTTTGCTCCTGATATTCTGCCTGCATCTGTGGCTGGCATCTTCAGAGGATCTGGTGACATGGAGGTGGAATGGAGTATATATACTTGTGTGATCCCCGGGTGGGAGGGATTTGCATTTGTGATGCATTTGTGATGCAGCTGGCCTGGGAGATAGCCCACTGTTGAGTGGACTAGCCCCCAGGGTTGCATTGTTAGTCAGGGGATATGCATAACAGTTGTGTGTGCATTTAAGTACTCGTTAGCAATCCATTGTATTATTTTCTTTAGAGAGACCTCCTGAGTCTGGGTGGTGTTCATTGCCATATTTTTGAGCTATGATTTTAGTGTTTAGTGGCTACCACTACTGAAAAACACTTGCAAAAGGCAAGGAAAAGGGGGAAGGCCTGCTCAAGCTTTCCTTCTCTCTTTCAGACTTCCCAAGCGGCATGGCCAGTAGTTGGGAATGAAGGGAGTTGAACAGTGTCTGGAAAGTCACAGGTTTTCCCACAAATGGTCCAATTTTTATCCTATCCAGTTACTACCCAATCTGCATGTCCAGATGCTTTCTACATTACCAGTTTTTAAATTGTGAATCAATTGTTTTTAATAGGCATGCTTTTTAAACTGATGTTATGCTCTTTTAATTGGTTATGTATTTTTAATTGGTGTTAATGTTTTCAATGGTGTTATAGGTTTATTTGTTGCTCTATTCTAATCTGTTGTTTGCCACCTCGATCCATAGCGAAAGGCAGATAAGAAACAAATGTTGTTTCCTGTTGTTGTTTGTTATTATTTGTTATTCTCTTATAACAAGCGGCAGCAGCAACGACAGCTACAGTGGCTTCTGACGTCTGCCATGTCAATGGGGCAGTGAATCCACTCCAAATTTTAGTTTGTGCTTCTAAAGCAGTGGTTCTCAACCTGTGGGTTGGGACCCCTTTGGGGGTCGAATGACCCTTTCACAGGGGTCGCCTAAGACCATTGGAAAATAAGTATTTCTGATGGTCTTAAGCTCCATTCCCTCCTCTGTGGTGGTGCGCGAGCACGAGCCGTGCACTCGCGTCCTCCTGTCCCCTTTGGCGGGCCAGGGTCGACACTCTGGAAACGTTTCCCATCCTGTCCCCCCCCAGCAGAAACGAGAGCGAAGCAGAAGCAGAGCCCGGGGGGGGGGTCTCGGAGTTTTTTCCCGGGGGAGATGTGCGGCTTCTCTTTCCCTCCATGCCCACCCCCCCGTTCCTGGTCGGTGAAGTGGCCTTTGCCAGGGGGAGGAGGCATTGTAAATAATAAATAAATAATTTTATGGTTGGGGGTCACCACAACATGAGGAACTGTATTAAAGGGTCACGGCATTAGGAAGGTTGAGAACCACTGTTCTAAAGAATGATGGGTTACTTAACCCTGTCACCAGCATAGGTTTATCATCTCGGGTAGTTCCTTTAAAGTTTTCACTAAAACCCAAATAGTGTACACCTTGGACATGGAAACCATCTACCCCACTAAATAGTCGCATCAGCTACAAGGAAAATTCAGAATTCGTATATTGTGATCATCCCTTTATTGGGCTAAACCAAAAGGCAAAAACCCACAAAAAGATGGGTGGCATTTTAAAAATTTCAAAGATTTATTTACTAACTTAGCCTGTTTGTCATAATAAATCTGTTAGTCTTTACAAGGCCACAAGGCTCTCCATGGTTTATACCTTTGGAATGTAACTTCCTTCCCAGTTATCCACCCTGCTTAAATGCCATTAGGGCTTTGCCTTCCGTTTGAATTCCTGAACCACGAGAGTTGTTTTCATTCTAAATTAGAAGGTTCAGCCATTGCATCACATCCACAGCTAGATGAAACTGATGAGACAAAGACCATAACAAAGAATCACTGCATTGCTCAGGATTTTGAACCTGTGAACTTCCAAGTTCTCTTGGACTGCAGTCTTCCTGGAACATCAGCCATGCTGACGGGGTTGATGGGAATTGTAGTTCAAGAGCACCTGTAAGGTCACAGGTTTCCAGCCCTCCTCCCAAATTAAGATCCCAACAGGTGAAAGCGCCATTGTACAGCCGACTGATAACCAGGTACATAGGCAACCTAGTCAGCTTTCCTCGTGTGGTAGCATGTACTGCACTGCATTACCTAATATATAAAAGTCAAAGTTTGTCTGTTTGTCCATGTCAGGCAGAGAAGACTTCATATGATTGGCTGCCTGAGAAGATTCTATGGAATCCTGGGGTTGGCAGTTTAGAGAGGGGACCTTTAGAATTCTCAGCCAGAGAGCTCTTGGGCCTGGCCGGCTGCTATAGTAGATGAGGCCTAGCAGCAAGGAGGAGGGCAGTGTATTCCCTCAGGAACCAAACCTTTGTATGTTAACAACTCTGAATACAGATTGGATTGGGGAATGTGGGGAGAAGTTACAGGTACTGGACAAGACAGTTTGGGGAATTAGAGACACAGGATCTCCAATCTGTGTGTTTCAACCACATCTAATTCCTAAGGTAAGGTAAGGTAATTCCTAAGGTATTTCTTACAAGTATTACCTATGAGAAAATAAAATCCCAGACAATGCCAGGTATATACACTAGCTGCCATTATTTCTAAATCTGCACATATAAATTGGCATATCCAACTTTTAGGCTATTTTGCTTCTGTTTCTTTTTTGTCAATGCATGGCAAGCTGTAACAGAGGAGGGCCACAAGATGGGAAAAGGTTTGAAAGCTAAATCTCAGTTTCAGGAATTGAACATGTTTTGCTTGGAGAAGAGATGACTGACACCATTTCCGCACTAGCCTGTTATAGCACGATTATTCCACTTTCAACATCCTATGGAATCCTGGGGTTTGCAGTTTAGGGAGGGGCCTCAATGGCAAACCTTCTCGGAACAAATCTTGCCAAGAAACTCACATGGTAGGGTTGCTTTAGGATCAGGCACATAACAGCAAATACCACTGGTCAGCTCTTAACATTTGGTCACGATGCTAACAAGGACTCTAAAACCTATCTGCCTGATGACCAAGGCCCAGCTCAGTACACTATCTTAGGTTAAAGCCTTTGGTAGAGCAAACCCCAATGAAACCCCGGTTATTTTTAAAACAACTTTCCAGCCCCCCTGGATGAAGAGTCTGCACAGCCAATGTTGATTCAGTCTTCACTAAATGCATGGTATGGACTGTAATGTAGCTGTACCAGATGCCTGGGAGAGAGGAAAGGAAAAGCATTGCCAAACCTCCCCATTATCAGCGTCTCTGTAATATTTGTCACACTCTTATTAAGAGTGCACAGCAGACAAACACCTCCCTGACTCACAATGTGCACAACCCTCCCAGGCCTTCCTGAGTGACACTTCCCCCTTTCTCTTCTCCACATCTATTCATTCTTTTGGTCCAGGGAGGCAATTCAGCTGCATCCTTTCAGAAGTCTATGAGGCAGACACCCCTACTTGGTGGATTGCAAATGCTACCATGGATTCTATTTATTTATTTATTTATTTATTTGTATCCTGCCTCTCCATATGGATCGAAGTGGTGAACAACTTACAAATAGCATGTATTTCGAAACATTTCTATACATGCCCCCAACAAGCTGGGTACTCATTTTACCGACCTGCGAAAGGATGGAAGGCTGAGTCAACCTTGGAGCCAGGCAGGATCGAACTCACAGCCTTGAGGATTCTCACTGATTTATCATCATAGCTGGCCTTCTACAGTTATATAATGAGATTTCACACTGTCACCCTGAACACATCAGTTTTCCATTATTGTATGCCTTCATGTCGTTTCTGACTTATGGCAACCCTAAGGTGTGGTTTTCTAAAGCCATTTCCGCACTAGACTGTTATAGCGCTATTATTCCACTTTCGACATCCTATGGAATCCTGGGGTTTGCGGTTCCAGGAGGGGCCCCCAGGATTCCATAGGATGTCAAAAGTGGAATAATACGCTATAACAGTCTAGTGCGGAAATGGCCTAAGACTGAGAGTGTGTGACATGCCCAAGATTGGAGAATATAAGGAAAAGTTACAGGTACTGGACAAGACACTTTGGGGAATTAGAAACACAAGATCTCAAATCTGTATATTTCAACATGCCTAATTCCTAAGGTAGGGTAAGGTAATCCCTAAGGTATTTCTAACAAGTGTTAGCAATGAGAAAATAAAATCCTAGGCAACACTGGATAAACAAGCTAGTAATTCAATAAAACACTCCTTTACAAACTAAACACTAACTTACTAAAACACAAAAGGGATCTGACACTCCCCCTAAACTGTAATGAAGAAGGAAAGTAAAAAAATATTCTACCATTGCGGATGCAATCAAGCAAACTAACTAGGGTTGCTAGTAGCAATCTCAGCAAATTGTTGCATTGTTAGATTTCTTACCACTCAAAAAGTCCATAAATGCTTTCCCGTTTTTCAAGAAATCTTCAAGTGGCTTATCCTTTAAAACCCACATTAATTTGGCCATTTGGTTTGGGATAACTCAGCAACCTTAACAATCCATTCTTCCGTTGCCAGTGCTTTGTCTGTTTCTAGGTTGGAGCAAGCAATATTCTTGCAGTTGTTACCATATAATGAAGATGCAATTCATATTTACTGTCCAAATCCCTATCCGTGAGACCGAGCAAAAAATTTCTAGTGATGTTGCAAAGTCCACCTGTAAGATTTTTTTGAATTAACATATAAGAGCAGGCAGGCTCATTTCGATGTGAAATCTGGCACAGAGAAACCAGATGTGGCAGCCCCCCACTTCTTTATCTGGATGGGGTGCATATTATCCACTGGAGATTTCCCCTGTATGGGCCTCAATTGAACAGAAGAGGTGCTGTCCAAGAGCACATGAGTTGTTGGGGTCTTCCAATGCTTAAGCTCCCTTTCGGTTGAATGAGGATGGCATGGAATAATTCCCTACTGGATTATTTATTTCCCCAGTCTGTCTGTCTGCTAGTCATTGGGTATCCCCTATCCAAGTACTAATCAGGGCTGACTCTGCTTAGCTTTTAATATAAGACAGGATCTGGTGCCTTTAGAGTATTTAGCAATAGCCAACTGCTGCAGCCTCTTCTATCTTATGTTTTCTTTCTCATTAATAAGGTACTCTGATCTTGCTTGGCCACATGTTCCCTAGTTTTATCTGACATGGCCCAGTCGGGAATTGAACCCTAGCTTCTGAGGTCCTAGGTCATTTCCGCACGACACTCTTATAGCGTGATGATTCCACTTTCAACCTCGTATGGAATCCTGGGGTTTGCAGTTCAGGGAGGGGCCGGAACTGCAAACCCCAGGATTCCATAGGAGGTTGAAAGTGGAATCATCGCGCTATAAGTGTGTCGTGCAGAAATGTTCCTAGTCTAGTGCTCAAACCATTTCATCCTGCTGGCTCTCAGATCTCCATACCCTCCAAGATTTCACAGATATAACCAGGGAACATGTGGCCAAGCAAGATCAGAGTATGGTCGAGATGGCAAACTTTATTAATGAGGAAGAACACATAAGACAGAAGAGGCCAAAGCAATTGCCTATTGCTAAATACTCTAAAGGCACCAGATCCTGTCTTATATTAAAAGCTAAGCAGAGTCAGCCTTTAAGACCCCTCCCTAAACTGCAAACCCCAGGATTCCATAGGATGTTGAAAGTGGAACAGTAGCACTATAAGACTGTCGTGCAGAAATGGCCTAAGAAACACCACTCCAATGGCATCAGCAGGTTAGCTCTGGCACGGGGCAAATGATCTGTATCCTGGCTTTGTTTATCTGTGAAGAGCTTCAGTAAAATACATCAAGTGCCAAGAAGGCAAAGACTGGTGCTTCCACATTTTGAGGTTTTATGAGCCGCTGGCAGGTGACTGTCATTACATAACTGATCCCTGCAAAAGCAACCTGTAACTTGACTCATCCGAATCAAATATATTCCTTCCACATACATCATCACCTCTGACTGGGCCTTCCTGGCTGCTCTCACTTCCACTATGCTCTGATCCAGCCTTCTCCATCCAGGGTGCCCATGAGATGTATTGGCTTACAACTCCCATCATCCCCAGCCAGCTGTAGAAAAACACTTGCTGAGGACAGCAGGATATTCTTACCCTTTGAGGAGGATCCAGAGCTGATGACTGGAGTGTCTTCACTTAAAGGATCTTAAGTAGCTGGAGAAGTTTACTAGAGACCTTGATGAGCTTCCCCCAGTGCTAGACTATACTGGTGGGGCCAGTCCTAGACATTTTGCTGCCTGGGACAGAATAGCAAACGGTACATACACACATCCATGTCAAGGTCCTAGTTTCTTAAGTCAGTTGAGTTGTTTTTTGGTACGTCAGGCAGAAAATCCCATAAACAACTCTTCTCACCAAAGGCAGTAAATTACAATAATAACACAGTGTAAATCCCTAACAATTTGCTGCCCTTTCAGGATACCTAGAATGTGTTGCTCGAGGTAGCCACTTCACTCTGCCTGAGGATATAGACAAACCTGCATTCCAGGCTTCACAGCAAGCCGAAAACAGCAGACAGTGCTGGCATAACTTAGAATCATAGAGCTGGAAGAGACCACAAGGGCCATCAAGTCCAACCCCATTCCACCATGCAGGAATATACCGTCAAAGCATTCCCAACAGATAGCCATTCAGCCTCTGTTTAAAAAAACCCCAAACAAGGAGCCTCCAACACACTCCCAGGCAGTGTATTACATAGTTGAACTGCTCTTATCATCAAGAAGTTCTTCCTAATGTTTAGATGGAATTTCTTGTTCTGAAGTTTGAAGCCACTGCTCCATGTCCTAGTCTCTGGAGCAACAGAAAACAAGTTTGCTCCATCTTCCATATGACAGCCCTTCAAATACTAAAACACAGCTACCATGTTACCCTTCTCTTCTCCAGGCTAAAACATACCCAGCTGCCTAAGCCTCATCTCAGAGGGCACTGTTTCTAGGGCTTCTACCCTTTTGGTCACCCTCCTCTGGACACATTCCAGCTTGTCAATATCCTTCCTGAACTGTGGTGCCCAGAACTGGACACAGGGCTCCAGATGGGGTCTGACCAAAGCAGAATACACATCACATATGAAAACTGAGAAATGTGTAGTCAAGTAACATCACAGTGTAGCTGAGATGGCAAAAATTACTAATAAGAACACATAAGGTAGCAGAAGCTGCAGCAGTTTGCTTTTGCCTGAGTCCATGCAGGAAAGGACAAGTTTCTGCCTCTTCCTTTTCCTCTTGTCCAGCAGAGTTGAGTACAAACTACTTCTGCACTTTGAACTCAGTTTGCAGCAACTCAAGTAAGCTCAGGAGAAAGGGGGAAAGTGGGAGGAAGAGAGAGAAACTGGGACATTTTAAAAGTCGCTGAAAAAGTGGGATAAGAGAAGATAAATCAGGACCGCCCCTTCCAAATCTGGATGATTGGAGGGTATATATGGAGTACCTGACTCACTTAGTACATGGTTGGTGGCTCCAGGCATTTTCTCAGCTTAGCTTTGTGTTCTAGATTCAAATGAGCTCAGAATGTTTTGTCTGAAATCCAGACAGAAGGTGGTGGTTTGCAGCCTTTTCTAATCCCAGCGATATCAATCTACCTGGAGCCAGTGTGGGACAATTGATGCTTGATGCCTCCACCCTATTCTTTTAACTCCTGTCTTATCTAGATGGAGCATCCTTGCAACCAGATGAACGGGTATTCCAGCCATTGTGGTCAGTTTGCAGAGGTGGAAATATCTAGTGAATAAGGACTAGGATCCCGTTGGTGACATACATAAGGATTAGAATCCTATTGGTGACATGGGCCATTTCCGCACTAGCCTCTTATAGCGCTATGATTCCACTTGCAGCATCCTATGGAATCCTGGGGTTTGCAGTTTCGGGAATAACATAATAAACTGTGCTACGATCAGGTTTTTTTTTTCCAGTCTACCCCTTGCTTTGTGTGTGAAAAAGGTGTGCTTTTTTGTGTATGCGCCTTCAAGTTGCCTGTTGACATACAGCACCCCATGAATTTCATGGGGTTTTCTTAAGCAAGGAATACTCAGAGGTGGGTTTTGCCAGTTCTCTAAAATATAGCTAGGTCCCATCATTTGTAATGGAAGATGGCTACCCTTATCACATTAGGGGCCTTTCTGCACCACACTGTTATAGTGCTATGATTCCACTTTCAACATCCTGTGGAATTCTGGGGTTTGTAGTTTATTGATGCCCAAGGGCTCTCTGGCTGAGAATTCTAAAGGCCCCTCCCTAAACTGCAAACCCCAGGATTCCACAGGATGTTAGAAGTAGAATAATAGCACCATAACAATGTATTGTGGAAATGGCTTTAGTCTGGCTCACAGATGGCTGCTGATGGAGACAGGATGCTGGGTGTTGGGCACAGCATGCCCTGATTAACCCCTGGCAAAGATGTCGTTCTTTTCTGGAAACTTTGAGTCTCCAGGCATGCCAGGGCAAGCTGGTGGCTGGTGGTTCTTCCTTGTTTCCATTCAGATGCACATGCTTGCTGCCCAAATGCCATGTGGGAACCCAAGCCTCTTTTGCAACCACTCAATCACACTCCTGGGCATTCACCAACCAAGACTCTCCTGTTGTCTAAGAAATGGGTGGGAACTACACGGAAGAAGGAGGGAGAAGGTGACAAAGAGAGATTATGGGCACAGTAATTACACATAATGGTATTTTGCCTATTAGCGTCAGGAAAATAAAAAAGATTTTGAAAGAGGTTGATTTCTTAATGACTCTCCAGCGTCCTTTCAGAAAAAACCTCGTCACCCCTGCTTCCAGCTAATTGCCTCTCTGCACTTAGTGATTTGTTTTGCTACACTTTTTAAAACAGCAGCCGTCTTACAGCTATTACAGCAGTGGTTCTCAACCTTCCTAATGCCGCGACCCCTTAATACAGTTCCTCATGTTGTGGTGACCCCCACCATAAAATCATTTTCGTTATTATTTATTTATTTATTTATTTATTATTCCAAATAGATTGGAAACACTGCCCTAAATCACTGCTCTGGATAGACTTCTAATGCCTAGAAACTGGTAACCCTCCCCCCTTTTTTAAGCACAGGAAGCGTCCATCAATGCCAGAATTAAGGCAGTCGTTCTAGTTCTGAATGTTGGGTTTCCACAGTTCAAAAAGCCAGTCGCTCCCAAAGGCAAGGCCGAAACAGCCCACATTTTACACGAGGCGCAGGGAGGAAAGGACAGGGAGAGAGGAAAGATGGCGGCGGCAGAAGCAGACGCGTTTTGTTTCACTCCCTCCCTCCCTCCCTTAAAGGGAGTGCGGATGCTGAACATATAAAAAGTGAGGCTTGCAAGACAGTCAGGGCGAAGAACACAACATGTGCGTGTGTGGCAAGCACCAAGGGTCCACACACAACAAAAGCGAGAGGAGAAAGTCATCCTGGCTATTTCTGCACTAGGCTGTTATAGCGCTATGATTCCACTTTCACCATCCTACGGAATCCTGGGGTTTGCAGTTTGAATTCCAGCGCAGGGGTCTCAGAAGCACTGCTCCCATTGGCTGTGAGGCCACCTTCTTTTAAAGGGGGGCAGGATTGAGGAGCAGCAACCTCTGTGAAATGGTCATTCGATCCCCAAAGGGGTCTCGACCCCCAGGTTGAGAACCACTGTATTACAGCAAGAGCAACGGAATGCCCTGTAGCACTTAAAAAATCAGAATGTTTATTGGGATGTCAGGTTTGGTGAGCAAAGAGCCCAATCCACCAGGTAAGGAAGGAAGGAGGCCGGCCCCTCCCGAAACTGCAAACCCCAGGATTCCATAGGATGTTGAAAGTGGAATAATCACGCTATAAGTGTGTAGTGCAGAAATGGGCACAGTCTAACCAGAACCATTCATACCAATGTATACACAGGTATGTGGGTATTTCACTTTGCGTACATGAGTTTGCATGGTCCATGCGACAGACAATAGATTTGGAAAGATTCCACTCTAATCTCTGCTACAGACTCAGTATACGGTCTTGGGACATTTTAAAAGGAGCTGAAAAGTGGGATGACAGCGTATTATTCAGGATTGTGCTTGCAACATCAAGACAGTTGGAGAGTTTGCTGTTGAATGAGATGCATACAAAATCTATATGAGACCCAAGATTATAACATAGATTTTCCATAGGAAGAGGTCTAGAACTCAAAAGGAAGAAGAACTCCAAAATACACCGAAGACCAATCCGCCACTCGTCCTTCTCCAGATCTTTATCACAAATTATAGCATCCCAAGTAAATGTTGAACAATGCCTCATCATCTAATGCAGAATTTGCATTTATGTGCTTGCAGCAAAGGTACTGTGAGAGTGGTCAGATTTTGCATGTAGAGGAAAGCAGGAACAAAATTGTAATTTTATTCAAGGATGTTTTAAAAGGAGCTGGAAAAGGGGGACAACAGAAGATTAATCTGGACAGTTAGAGCACACTTGGTTGCAACCTTTCGAGCTGAGAATTCAGGGCCAGGGAATCCAAAGGAACACCTTCCTTCATATAAGCTTGTTTGCCAATTAAGATCAGTTAGATAAAGCCGCATATATTCCAAATCTACATCTGCTTGTTGCCTCTCATTGCTTGCTTGTCCCTACAATTTTGAACATCTTTTCTTTTCATTATAATGTTCCTTAAATATTAAACACATTAAAGTTATGTTACAAATAATGTACTTGTTATCGTTACGAGAGAAAAACCAGGCAACTGAAATTTTGTGCATCCAAAGCTTTACGTTCAAGTTGTTTCCTTCATATCTCATATTTCTATTATACTAGTTTGTCATGATTTCCTAATTTTCCCTTATTTCAAATTCTTCAGTATATCATTTTAACAAACAAAATTTTAAAAAAAACTGAATTAATTGTGTTGACTTCCCTCCCGCTCTTCCTTGAAAGAGTGCTTAACAAATCATTTCTGGCCACTTCCTTTTCTTGGTCAATTCTCTTATGAACTCTCTGCCGCTTCGCTCCTATTCCTCATGTTCTGTTTTAGAGATCTTAGTATAGTATCATTTCTGATATCATCAAATATTCCATTACTGCCACATTTCAAAAATAGAAGGAATGGCTACCAGTTACAGAGATCCTTAAACAAATATGAAGTTCTGAACATCTTTGGAGCATCTCCCTAGGGACGCCTTTTATCACTGGCCTATAGGGACTTAATTTTTACTGCTGCCAAGTAACCATAATTATAAGTATTTACTGGGTTTTTTCCCTTCACCCTGTCTCTTTACGATGCTTTACGATGCTTTTCCCAGTTACAAATACTGTTTTATTGCTGTCTTTTATTGTCCCTTGTTTTTATATATATTCACATTTTTTTTTATTGAGCTTCCTTTTACACTTTCAGCCAGCTGTGTTTAACTATGCAAGGAAAGTCAGGGCATTATTATTTAAAATAATTATAAGCACATTGAGGCCATTGCAGAAGTTCCCCACGAGACTGAAGGGAAAGTGATATGGAAGACACCACAGGGTTACAGTCAGTTATGGTCTGTGATGGTCTCTCAGCACTGGAAATCAGGGGCTCTTCCGCACCACACAATTATAGCACTATCATTCCACTTTAAATCGCCATGGGCAACAGCCTAAGGAATCCTGAGATTTATGGTTTGGTGAGGCACTAGAGCTCTCTGCCTGAAAATTCTAAATATTCCTCCCCAAACTGCAAATCCCAGGATTCCAGAGGATGGAACCGTGGCAGTTGAAGTGGAATCGTAGTGCTATAACTGCATTGTGTGAAAGGGCCCCAGGTCTTATTCAGTGGCAGTTGGTGATTCCCATGTCTCTATGTGTTGTGTATGTCCACTCTCGATTTTAATCCAAAGGATCTATCCAAGGTTCTGAAGTTACTTTGGATATAGCTTTCAGCACCTTGGAGAGCTTGTTTAAAGTTCAGACCAGAACACAGATTGGATTCACCATTCCATTGACACAGAAACCAGTAGCTGCTATTGGTATTATTGCCAGTCTGGGAGTGGCTTCTTGGGCAGCAACCATCTGTGGCCAACCATGAGTTTTTCCAGCAGAGTATTATTGATTCATAGCAAGGTGAAGGAAGACCTCTGTTGGGGGCCTTGCAGTGTTCATAAAAGTAAGGGTTTTTTGACTCCATAGGTACATACAAAGAGTTATAGGAAAGGTTAAAAACAGGGATGTAGATACAGAGTGTCCAAACTGAGTATTAATCCTCAAATCAGAATTGTATTCCTACCCCCATGAAATTTTAATTCAATCCCCAAATTTCTAGCATTGCTGGAACTCCAAGCAGAACAGATTTCATCTGTGAAATGCTGGAGGGTATAGGCCATTTCCACATGGGGGTAAAACTGCGCCTCCAGACGATGGGAGACGGAGGTTGTTCACACCGCCGGGCGATCTAGTGCGGTTGGAAAAGGTGAGGCTCCACACCTCCAACCGCTCGAGTGCCGCTCGAGTGCCGCCGCAAGGGTGGCGCTGCGAGTTTTTTAAAAACCACCTTCCTAGGTGGTTTTTATGAAACTCGCCCGCACTAATCCGCAGCTGCTCCCGGTGTGAATCTGCAAAGACGCATTAGTGCGTCTCTGCAGATCTGCCCGGGGGCGGACTTCCGGCTGGCGCGGTGCCCTGATTGGCGGAGCGCCGCCAGAAGCCGCCAGCCGCCATTTTGGGTGCTGCCAAACGCCGCCGAATTTCGGCGGCGTGTGGAGCGGTGGAGCCGCGCTCCCCGCAGGGACGGAGCAGGGGCGGAGAAAACCGCATGCAGGTAATCTCCGCCCCTGTGTGCGCCACCCCATTTTGGCTCCCCATGTGTGAAAAGGGAGTAAGTCTTCATGATAATTGCGTTGTTAGCTGCTTTACTTGGCATTCTTATTATTAGCCACTGTCTTCTGTGTTTCTACTGTTTTGTAAAAACATGCAGGCAAAATGCGTAATGCCCTGCCTGAGAGTCTTGAGTTCTCCCAGCTTAAAAGCACTCGGGGGGGTGGGGTTCCTGATGGCAACTCAGGATCCTTGCTTGCAACAACCCTTGCTCAGGAGTAAGTCTCACTGATATCCACAAAAGTCACATCTTAGTAAACAAATGTATTAACCCTCCTAGTTAAATGAGTCTTCCTAACCTTTTTTAAAAAAAACAAGCAATACACTAGATATAAAATAAGGAGTCACATTGACACTACTGGGTAACCTTCTACCACATCCACCTCCTACTTCTGGGCATGGTCCTCCTGATAATCTCATGAGTCAAACCTGCAGCTTCTCTTCCTTTAAGAATTCCTGCTAAGCCGGCAGGAACAAGCAGTTCAGGAAGGTGCCTTAGCAAAGAGGTGATGTTCTTGGTCTTAGCAAATGGCAGCGAGAAAGTGGAAGGGGAGATGACTTTAGTCTTGCATGATGTCTGTTTTTTAAACAGAATGTGGTCCATCGGTGCCTTCCATGTTTGCCAATCAGCAGCACGTATTCAAAAGAATCCCACTCACAGTTAAGGGGGAAAGTGGGAGGAAGAGGAGAGGGAAACCAGGACATTTTAAAAGCCACTGAAAAACTGGTACAACGGAGAATTAATCAGGACTGTCCCTGCCAGTTGGAGACTGCAGGCGCATATTGTTCTTACTCTGCTTTAACATTTAACATTAAATAGCAGTGATGTATTTAAGTCTTTTACTCCAAGTCTCAAGTCAAGTCTCAAGTCTCTACCTTCAAGTCTCAAGTTAAGTCTCAAGTCCTTGAAGATACTTTCAAGTCAAGTCTCAACTCTGGAAGCCAACTTTTTACCCCAACCAAAATTCCAGAATTATTGGACAGAGTCAAATAAAGTCAGTTTTAACAATTTAAGCAGAGTTGGCTCTCCACATTTGCAAGTTTGCCACCTGCAGCTTTGGAAGTGGGGAATAGGATCCTATCTTACTCCCCATTACTGAAGATTTAAAAGATTTAGAAGGAAAGATCCTTCCTCCTCAAGCCCATTGCCGAACACATTTGCTGTTCTCTTCTGAGAAATGCACCCTGCATTCTGGGAGTGAGTCTTGTCTTTTGGTCCTGGGAAACATTTTAGAAAGCTCCTCTGATATGCAGCGGGGACAGGCTGCTGAGCAGACCTCAAGCTTGCTTCAAGCCCATTACCCAACCCATTTGCTGTTCCTCACTGAGAAATGCACCCACACTTTGGGCTTGAGACAGATTGCCATGTGACCAGTAGGCAAAAAGAGATGGAGGCGTTGTTCAAAGTCGTAAGGCTTTTAGATGAATGTGTTATATTACTGAACCGAGGACAGCAAGTCAGTCACTAAAAATATACAAGTCTTGAGTCGAGTCAGTGCATCATATATGGCCGAGTTGAGTCCAAGTCAAGTCACTAAAGTGACTTAAGTCCGACTTGAGTCCAAGTCCATTGACTCGAGTCTATATAGAATCATAGAATCATAGAAATGTAGAGTTGGAAGAGACCACACGGGCCATCCAGTCCAACCCCCTGCCATGCAGGAACACCCTCAAAGCACTCCCGACAGATGGCCATCCAGCCTCTGCTTAAAAACCTCCAAGGAAGGAGACTCCACCAGACTCCATTGAGGAAGCAGATTCCACTGCCGGACAGCCCTGACCGCCAGGAAGTTCTTCCTGGGGTTCAGGTGGAATCTCCTTTCCTGCAGCTTGAATCCATTGCTCCTTGTCCTGGTCTCTGGAGCAGCAGAAAACAAGCCCTCTCCCTCCTCTACGTGGCATCCCTTCAAATATTTAAACATGGCTATCATGTCCCCTCTTAACCTTCTCTTCTGCAGACTAAACATACCCAGCTCTCTAAGTCTATCCTCATAGGGCTTCATGGCTTCCAGGCCCCTCACCATTTTGGTCGCCCTCCTCTGTACTTGCTCCAGCTTGACCAAGTCCTTCTTGAATTGGGGTGCCCAGAACTGTTAAATAGTCAGTTTAATATTACTGTTACAGTAATTAATATTACTATAAAACTGTTACATCACTGTTAAATAGTCAGTTTAATATTTTTAATATTATGGCAAACTGAAGCAAAAGGGGATGAGAGTTCTTCGATCACATAGAAGAAGAGATTTCTTCCGAGGGCCATTTTATATATATAGATGGTACATAGTATATAATACACATGAAATCCAGCATGGCATTGTGGTGTGAGATTTCGACTCCAACCCAAGAGACCAGTTTGATTCCCCGCTCGGCCACTGGGTGACTTTGCATGGGTCACATACTCTTAGCCCCAAAATCCCTGTGATAGGTCTACCTTAGGTTTCCGTAAATCCAAAACAACTTGAAGACACACAAAACAACATATGATACACACTATATTAAATGAATTTTGCATGTAATGTGATTTAATAATACACAAACAAATAAGAAGAGGGAGGAATGGAGTTAAGAATAGGACTGAAGGGAACTTTTCTTGCATTTTCTACTGCAGTCCTAACCTAAATGGCACTCTCTACATACATGGACACATGCCTTTCACAGCTTCTCCTTTTACAGGCAAGAAAGTTCCCATGACATATATGCAGCCATCAAGCAAACTTTAAGAGTATTTTTTAAGTCTCTGTATGTCATCACTTTAGGAAAAATCAAATCGTTGTTTTGAAAAAAGAATTCTCAAACTCATTACATTTTAAATGGTTTTTTTTTTCAAAAAAACATAAGTGAATTCTTTTACATTCATATCAGGTAGGAACCTGTTAGAACACTCTGTGTCTACCATGAGAAACTGCAGATATTATCATCTCCATATTTCACAGTCTCGCAGGTGTTACTGACTTGACTTCTGTACAGTCAGTAATTTGGATTCTATAGATTGTCAAGGTTGCTGAGTGATCCCAAATGGCCAGACAAATGTACATTTTAAAGAATAAGCCAGCTGCACATTTCTTAGACGACCAGAAACCATTTATGAACTTTTTGTGCAAAAAAAAAACCTCTAAAAATGCAATAATTTGTTGGGAACAGTAACACTAGTAAACCTAATAAGTTTTCTTAGTTGGATCTGTAATGGTAGAATTTTTTTTTTCTTTTGCATTACCGTTTGGTTTGGCATGTCAGAGCCCTTTGTGTTTTAGTAAGTCAGTGTTTCCCTAATAGTGAGTTAGTGTTTTAGCATATTAGCATAAAGTATTTTTAGATCACTGCTTTATCAGTGTTATTCAATTTTAGGTCATGTTCGTGGTAAAAAGGTCAGTTGGTGCTTTTGTTATTTTGTGATTTGTATACACACACACACACACACACACACACACATATATATATATATATATATACACACACACACACATATGTGTGTGTGTATGTGTGTATATATGTATATCTGTAACTTTTCTATTATTTTATCAACCTCTTTAAAATTGTTCTTTGAGCACATATCATCACTGGAACTACAAGTGTCTCCTCCTCCTCCCATCATCATCATCATCATGACCCCCCCCCCATCATCATCACTAGTTCTTGGAGCTGTTGCAACAGCTTTGCATGCAAAAATGAAACCATTTGAAACTTTTCCTGGAAGGAGATGAAAGGATTGGGAATTCTTCAGCAGTTACCTTCCTGCAGGCCAAGTGAAGGCTAAAGGCTCTTGAGTACAGCTTTTGTGTTCATAATTTGCACACGAGTTGCTCATGTTCTTTTTCAACATCTGATGTCTTCTGGGCTTTCCAGAGAAACAAAGACAAATTCCCCCACTCAAAATGATATTTAGATTTCCTTTTTGACTCACACACTATGGAAGAAATCTCCCCTCTCCAAGAGTTCAGTTCTACCCCTCGCTTAGCTTGAATTTCTACTTGACTCCAGCACCAAGTAATAATTATTGTGATTGGAGAAGGTTCCACTTTTCATGCCGCTTAGGGTGTTAGTCACAGCATTCCACCTCCCCACAACCTCAAGGAAATAACAGGAGGCGTGCAAGGGATTAAAAGAAGAAGCCAGCTAGATGTGGCATGTGTGTTTGCGAGGTAAAGGAGAAGAAGGGCACAAGAAGAGTTGGGAAAAGAGGGCCATCCATGAAGGCAGGAGGTGGGCAGCAAGAGCAAGACTAAGACCGTTCCAGAGAGGCCAAGATGTATCCTATGAGTGAGAGAAAAGGAACGGAAGAATGCACCCAGGTAGGAATATGTGTGGTTGTTCTATGCCTACAAATCTTTGAGTAGTGGTGGGCAACTTCAGACACTTTTGGGCTACAGCTCCTGCCAGCCCTAGGCACCATGGATAACAGTGCAGGATTGTGGAAGCTGTAGTTCAAAAACATCTGAAGGAACACCATTGTTCATCCATGTCTTGGAGTCTGGCCATTTCCTCACTACATTGTCATAGTGCTATGATTCCACTTTCCACCTCCTATGGAATCCTGGGGTTTGCAGTTTAGGAAGGACCTTTAGAATTCTCAGCTAGAGAGCTCTTCGGGCTCAGTACACTACAAACCCCAGAATTCCACAGGAGGTTGGAAGTGGAATAATAGCACTATGACAGTGTAGTGCAGAACTGGCCTTTGTCATGAGATCACTGCTTAGGTTAGCATGCCATGAATAGAACTGAAATGTGGCTTGCAAAATGAAGCCACCAGTGGCATGCACTTCTTTATGACTCTCAAGCATCAGAGAGCAATGCTGCTCAAAGTGAGGGTCTAGATACCAGTGCCAGTTCCTAAGCCAACAGCTGCAAACCCCTGGGAGCATCCAGGAAAGAAAGAAGGAGAGAAAGAAGGAAAGAAATTGTGGCCAATGAGCACAAATAAGGTTCTGATCTCTGGCACATTGGGGGAAACAAATTGCTGCCCCCTCCCATCTTGTAGATCACTCATGTTTAAATATTTGAAGAGATGTCATGTTGGAGATGGAGCAAGCTTGCTTTCTGCTGGAATCCTAGTCCAAGATTCAAACCACTACACCATGCTGGTTCTCTAACTGGGTGTACTTTTTTCAACTGATCACATGGTTTTTCACTGATTTAATCTAAATAGTTGTCAGTTAAGCTAAAGATTAAATATATATATATTTCATATGACTACAACTAGGCAATTCCTTTAAAAGGGCATTCTACCCTCATTCCTAATTAAATCTGCAAAAGCATAAATATTCATTCTGTGGGAGAAAAACATGGATTATTCATTATTGAACAATGCACATAAGTGTCATGGAATAAAATGGGAATTCTGAAATCAATTGGAAACTGCAGAATGACTCCAAGTTCAGTGGAATGGTCCTCCATAACCAATTATTTGTGGTTCACGGATGCCCATGCAAAAAAAAAAAAATTCTTGCAGAAGGACAACATCTTCTTTCTAGCACAACCCTAGAGAGACTGGGCAAAGCCAGCCCTAGCATTAGGTGGAACAAGGAGGTTGTTTTAGGCAGCAGATTTTGTGCGTTATCTCATGGCAGTGAAATGGACAAAACTATTTATGATAAGGAGCATTAAAAGATATAAAATTCTTGAAATAGGGGGAAAGAAAGGAAGGCTGTGAGAAAGGTGGAAAACAAAATGAGGTGGTAAAAGATAAAATGCAAATAATTACATATCATCTAAAAGTAATAGTATATGATTGTTATAAAATAGAGATAATGTATGGAACGGAATGTTTATATGGAATGGAATGTTAAACTCAGATTCAATTGGGAAAAGTGATGTCTGGAAGCGGGGAGGTTTTTTTTTTTTTTACTGTTTTTCATTAAAAATTTTAATAAAATTAATTTTAAAAAATATATAAAATTCTATATACAACACGGCAAAAGAAATACCCACCCATCTGCATAACTTTGTCTTTGGAAAGCTAGTACGACAAGGAGGAGCTACATTGGGGTCGACTGCAGTGTCCTCACAGGGGGTCTGTGAAAGTTTGAAGAAATGTTATGAGTTTTTACAGTTAAGGAAGGAAGGAAGAGAGAAAGAAAGAAAGTTATACATCAATCTCAAACAGCAGGAGTCTTTTGCTGGTGACAGACATCATTTCATTACAATATGTCAAACCATTCAAAAGTTATGAAAATAACTGTTTGATAGCAAAAAATACATATCCAGGACTTGCTGCTTCTGCATGATGGCTAAGGCCATTTCCGCAATACACTGTTATAGTGCTATTATTCCACTTTCAACATCCTATGGGATCCTGAGATTTGTAGTTTAGAAAGAGGCATTTAGAATTCTCAGCCAGAGAGCTCTTTGGCCTCAGTAAACTACAAACCCCAGAATTCCACAAGATGTTGAAAGTGGAATAATAGCACTATAACAGTGTAGTGCGGAAATGGCCTAAGAGAAAGCATGTGGCATTTTTTGCTACTGTTCATACAGCCAGAAGCTGCCTTGAGTTAAGTCTTCGTGGTCTGCAGCACCAAGAGATATTTCAAGGGTGTCCGTGGTAAAGAAAAGGATAAGGACCCCTGCTCTAAGAGATAACTGTGTTTCAGAATAAAAACAAAAGCTTTTTTAAAAAACACTGGTGTCTTCTGTTACCTTTAGGACCAACCAGATTGTTTCAGCATGAGCTTTCATGCATCACCAGCCACTTCCTCCGATGCGTTAATGGAGTACTAATAAGGGTGATTAGCACTATACTGTAAACACATATTTTATACGTGTGCCTGAGTGCAGAGCTTGGAGATGTTACTGTTCTTATGACAATTCCCAGACTCCTCAGTCAACGTGATTCTGGAGACTAGAGGCTGAAAAAGTGGCATTTCCAAGTTCCGAACGTATGTGTTGAGAAGTCCAATACATGTTAATTTCTTTTAAATGAGTTGTAACAAATCAGGCACTTGCGTGCATTGTAATGTTCTTTTCCAGGCACTGCACTCTAGTTATTAGAGTCTAGTGGGATCTAGTTGTACTCAAAGTGAACTACTCTCAAAGGAAAAGTGGTGCCCTGGGTGCGGATAAATGTCTCCGGTTTTTCATCAGAAGACAGGTTGCACTAGCCACAAGCAGGCTTGAGCTTTTAAAATATCCCAGGCCACTTCCGCACTACACTCTTATAGCGCGATGATTCCACTTTCAACATCCTATGGAATCCTGGGGTTTGCAGTTTCGGGAGGGGTCAGCTGGCCCCTCCCGAAACTGCAAACCCCAGGATTCCATAGGAGGTTGAAAGTGGAATCATCGCGCAATAAGAGTGTAGTGCGGAAAGCCCCCGTTTCTCTCTTTTCCTCCCACTTTCCCTCTTTGTCCTCCTCTTATTTCAGTTGCAGACCTCAAAGTGTAAAAGTATGTTGCACGTTAACTCAGTGGGACAAGAGGAAGGGACAAAATCTTTCCCTTCCCACTGTATTATTGTGTGCCTTCAAATTGTTTTCGACTTATGGCAACCCTAAGACAGACCCATTGTGGCGTTTTCTGTGGTTGTGTGTGAGGTGCCCAAGGTGGGTTTCCATGACCAAACAGAGAACTGAACCCTGGTTTCCAGGGTTGTAGTCCAATGCTCAAACCACAACACTACGCTGGCTTTCCATAGGTTCAAGGCAAAAGCAAACTGCTGCAGCCTGTCCAAGTTTTTGTGTTCTTCCTCATTTTGCCATCTTGACCACACTCTCATGTCGCTTGGGCCACCTGGGTTCTGGTTTTCATTCATAAACTGTTGGAAGATATGGCAGAAGTTTTTATACTCCCAACTTTAGGAGATTCTACTGAAAATACATATTAAGGTACATGAAAGGTTAAAACAGGGGTGTAGTTATAGCATTTCCAAACTGAAAGTGCTGATCGTCAAATAAAAATTCTGTACCCCCACCCCAATTTTTTTTCTTCGGTCCCCAAATTCCTAGCATTGCAGTAACTCAAAACTTCAATTAAACATTTAGGTATACATGTTAGACATCCAAAGGAAAGGAGCAGGAAAGCAGGATCCTGTCTGTCCTTTCAAGCAGTATAAATTTGTATGCACTTGGTAGCCGGGGTGCCAAGAAACCCAGTCACTGAATTGTGAAGAGGCATGACTGATGCGCATTGAGAGTGCCTGATGCACACCAGAACCTTTCTATCAGCATCCCGTTGTGCGCCGATCCCATTGCCGGCTCCGTCCCATCGTTAAAAAACAGCTGCCTTTTGTTGAACATCAACATTGTGCATCTTTGCAGTTCTATTTCCTGCATGCATTAGTCCGCTTACAGGCACATAACGGCCCTTTCCACACGCGGGCGGCGAAACAGGGAAAGGCTTACCTTGTTCCATCACCGCGCAGAGCATCTCGTTTCGCTGCTCCACACATTTGCAGCATCCTGCGGTGTCCACGGCGCTCAGCAGCGCCCAAAATGGCGGATTTTGACTGGCAGAGCCTCTCCACCAATCGGAGAAACTCGCCAGCCAGAAATCCCACTCCCTGCCCGATTTGCAGGGACGCCCTTTCGCACGTCCGCAAATCCACACGGGCGCTGCGACAGGGCTGGATGGGGCTGCATGCCCCGCGCTTTTGAAAACCACTTGAAAAGTGGTTTTCAAAAAGCACTTGGCGCCGGCACTTCTGGTCGCCCCAGCGTGGATTGGGGTGTGGAACTACACAAAAGTAGTCCGCCCCAATCCACGCTATGGTGTAGACGACCTCCATTAGAGGTCGCTCTACACCATTTTTTTAACCCCGTGTGAAAAGGGCCAGCATCCCAACATGATTCAGCCAAGCATTCTAGGTATGAACAATTTCTGATGTTTCACTTTCTGGAACACTACAGATTTGGGATATGAAGGAAAAATGTCCTTGGGGAGGGAATACTTCTTGCTTTGGGGTTAATGTGCCTCCACCCCCATAGCTACACTCTAGGTTAAAATACCTGCTGTGTTCTGCAAAGCCTGACTTTCTGTTCCCCGGTAATCTGACATCATGGCATTCAAATGAACCTCGTGTTTCTTGCCTGCAAAGTTGAGGTGCCTGCAATGTCCGCCTCCACACTCCCCTTCTCTTTCACAACCTGGTCCAAGAAAACAGGTCAGGGGAGCTACTGTCATCTTCAGCAGCAAGAGAATAGGGGTGGAGGCCATGAAGCAGGAATGTTCCCCAACTGCCTCCTTGTACTGTAAAAGGAGTCAACTTGAGGGAAATAAAGCACATTGATTCCCTCCCAAATGCATTGGGAACAGAGAAGCCAGGTTTGCCGACGGCTTGAGAACTATTTGCTGCTACAGTGGGATACAGAAGAAATCTCACTTCTGAAAAATTGCGGCACAGCTCTCTTCAAAAGGCCACGTATGTGACCTGCGGTGAGTCTGTTTACCTTTCTAGGCTTAGGTCTGTAAAATAGAGATTTGGAAAGGCCTGAATACACAAGCTCTAAGCTACACGGACAGCTTGGAAATGTTGTTTTTTGGAATGACAATTCCCAGAAAAACTTAGACCCGATGACCAGTGGCCATACCGGCTATGGGATTCTGTGACTTGTAGTCCAAAAAGGAGCAGCACCTATAGCTGGAATAGCCAGTGGTCATGATGGCTGATAGATTCAGGTAACTGTAGTTCCAAAAACGGTAACTTTTTCCAATTTCATTCTTTAAAAGACTGCAGATGACTGTTTTCCAAAACATAGATTACTACAGGATATGTGTCATAGCCAGATAGCTAGATAGATAGACGGATGGATGGATGGATAGATAGATAGATAGATAGATAGATAGATAGATAGATAGATAGATAGATAGATAGGTAGGTAGGTAGGTAGGTAGGTAGGTAGGTAGGTAGATAGATAGATAGATAGATAGATAGATAGATAGATAGATAGATAGATAGATAGATAGATAATGTTTTGTGCCGGTGAGTGTTGGCACCATTTCACTCGCAGATCTAGCACCAAAATATCTTAGGCTGCCCATAGATGGGTAAGGTAGTTGGCTGCCCATCTTGTCTTGCCAACTTTCTACAGTTCTTTAACCCAAGCTGTTCAACTGTCTCTCCTCTTCCTTCCTTTCTGCTCAAAATTTCACCTTCCAGCCCTTTCACATTGCAGAATTATAGCATTATGATTCCACTTGAACTGCCTCAGCAGCATCCTATGGAATCCTGGGGTTTGTAAGTTTGGTGAGGCAGTAGAACTCTCTGCTTGATAATTCTAAATACCTCTCCCTAAACTACAAATCCCAGAATTTCATAGGATGTTGCCATGCCAGTTAAAATGACCGCTTTCCAAGTGGATCTTCCCGTTTGCTGTGACTTCGCTCTTCACCGACGGAGGGAGTTGTTGTTGGCAAAATGACACTTGCGTAGGCTGCCCACAGCAAGAAGCTGATTTGCCAACTGCAGCTCCTCAACGTGAGCCATTTCCGCACTAGCCTGTTATAGCACGATGATTCTACTTTCAACATCCTCTGCAATCCTGGGGTTTGCAGTTTCGGGAGGGGCCGGCTGGCCCCTCCCAAAACTGCAAACCCCAGGATTCCAGAGGAGGTTGAAAGTGGAATCATCGCGCTATAACAGGCTAGTGCGGAAATGGCCCTGGTGTGGAAAGCCATAAGTGAGTGGATGCAAGTGGCATATATGAAATGACAGATGGATGACGTTTTCCCACCATGTTGATGTCTTGGTATCAGAAGTGTAGTTATAGGGAGAGCAAAATGAGGACCTTGCTCCCCCTAATAAGAACTCTGCCCCCCACCAATGAAATTTTTCTGGAGTCCCCAAATTTCTAGCATTGCAGAGAGTGACGCATGGAAAATCGCTCACCCCAAGAAGTCTTTGTATCTGCTGTGTTCACATTCCCTTGGCCACCTTGCCTGCCCCTTTGCTTTGGACGCCTAGACTGCATTTCCAAACATTTGGCTGAAGTTTTCAAGTTACTGCAATGCTACAAATTTAAGGACTGAAGGAGCATTTTGTGGAGAAGGGATAGAGGTCTTATGGAGAGGACTAAGCGGAAAAGGGCTGAGAGATACCAGCTTGTATTTATTAATATCAACCTACAAACCATTGATATGAATAAATACAGGCTGGTATTTGCTTTTACCAAAGATGCTATAAACACAAGCTGGTATCTTGCTGTTACCAAAGTTCTCTGCATGTCTTACTGGGCTTTTAAAGAACAACAGAATGCAGTTAGCATGCATTATCACTATAAAAAGGAGATAATTATCAAAGCATAAATTAGCTGAAGATTTTTTTTTTAAGACAGGAAACTGTTTATGGACATTTTGAGCAATAAGAAATCTAAGGATGCAATAATTTGTGGCTATAGTCACTAGTAATTCCAGTAGAATTACTTAGTTAGATCTGTAATGATGGACTAACATATTTTAATATTTTTTTTAAAAAAATCTTTTTCTTCTTTCATTACAGTTTGGCTGGGGGGTGTGTGTCAGAGCCCTTTATGTTCTAGTTAGAGTTCAATGTTTTAATTTAGGGTGTTAGAATTGTGTTCTAGTTTCCTTTTTTTTTTTTTATGCATGTATATTTCTTCCATTATGACTGTGATTCTAACTGTGAATTTCATCATTTTCAAATCAATAAATAAATAACCTAGGAAAAAGTGAGATCATTGGGGGGGACACCAAAAACACAACCACAAACTACATGCATGCCAGAGTTTGGGGAAAAAATCCCTTCTGTGGACTGTTATTCACAGAATCCCACAGCCAGCTTGAGGATCATGAGAGCTGTGGTCCCCAAAAGGAACTTTTTCAGGCTCCAATGCAGAGCATACCTTGAAAGATGGATAAACATGCTTCCAACTATGTGTTTTTAACTTTCCAAACAGAAATGCGTTATCTACATCATCTGTTGTGTGTTTATGTATTTTGGAAACGTCTCTCCCATGTCAAACAAGAAAGGCTAGGTAGCTTCCTTTCCGGGTTTCTAAAAATGCTGGGCCAGGAGCCAGGGGATGGTGCGGTTTGGCAAGATATTTGCAGAGATGCTGTGAGATTCTTCCAAACAAATAGATAGACCTCATTTCACCAAGCATCAGAGTCTCATAGAATCACAGAGTTGGAAGAGACCCCAGGGGCCATCCAGTCGACAGATGGCCATCCAGCCTCTGTTTAAAAACCTCCATAGAAGGAGACTCCACCACGCTCCGAGTGAACATATTCCACTGCCAGACAGCTCTCTCCTTTCTTCCTAGGTCTAAACATCCTTCCTTAAACTGCAGATTCCAGAATTCCATAGGGTGCAACCTTGGGAGCCAAAGCAGAATTATAGTGCTATAATTGTGTAGTGTGAAGGGGCTACAGATGAAAGCAAGAGAACTGACGTGATGGGGAAAAGGGAAATTGAGATGATTCATGCTGAACCAAACCTAAGGTTGGGAATCATGGAGTTCTCCAGATATTGCTGGACTGCAGCTCCCAGCATTCCCTCAACCATGGCCACAGTGGCTAAGGCTGATGGGAATTGCAGTCCAAGCATACCTGGGAGGCTTCATTATGCCACCCATGGAGCAGAGCCATAGGGTACTCTTCCCACTGAGGAGGTCTCTACAAAGCACAATAGTTAAATTGTGGAATTTGTTTCCAGACGACATGATAAATATTGGACCAGCTAGCCACCAATTATTACTCTCCTGCAATCCCACTTTTTCAGCTGCTTTTAAAATATCCCAGTTTCCATTTCCTCCTCCCACTTCCCCTGCTTTGACCTCAACTTAACTTCAGTTGCTGCAAACTGAGTTCCAAATGCAAAAGTTCAATTCAAGTAACTCAGCCAAATGTTGGAGAATACGAATGCATAGGTAAAATCTCACGGATTCAATGGGTCAGATGTAGTTGTGACAAACAACAAGATTCAGTCTGAAGTTTTTCCAGCCCAAGAGATGCAATGAGGATCACCGATTGCATTTCTCCCCCTCCTACTGCCTCTGTTTAGAAGTGCAAGAAGTCTGTTTGAGTAACAGGAGCAAGTCTCTTCCACTCTCCCCATCCTGTAGAGCCAAGTATTTAAATAAACTGCTATTTTATGTATGGATCTACAGTATTTTAACATGGCTTTTGAACCACACTAGCAGGAGAGGTCAGGAGGATGTATAATGGCAGGAAATTCCTTCTTAATCAATAAATCATAATAAATGGTTGTGAATATCTTGGCACACTTAACTGGCTGCCAAAACAAAGCCACCTCCTCTGCAATCTTAGTCACTCTCTGCTCTCCGAGGCTTCCTGGCTCTTTGATTTTCCGAGTATTGTTCTCCTGGGCTGTAACACTTCCAGCTGGCTGAATTATCATCAGGACTTTGCATCCATTTGCATTTCCAGAAACTGTCTGGGCTTGCTTATAACAGTGCATTGTATGAGCATTCAAAAGGCTCAGCTGGATCCGACCGATACTCTGTTAACAACCCTGCATTCTGTTTCCAACAGTGATCAGCAAGGGTTTTCTTTTTCTCATTTAAAGGATTTTATTATTAATCTTTTCTTTCCAAAGCAAATCCACAAGAAGGATTACTGTACAATAAATTTTAAAAGAAATAATACTCGGTAAACAAATGCAAGCCGCTGGTGGAAACAAGAAGGAAGCGACAGCCACAAACTGCACCCAGTGAACAGTTAAGATAAAGCTTTCCAAACTTTTCATGTTGGTAACACACTTTTTAGACATGCATCATTTTGTGACACAGCAAACGGGACGTTAAACTAACCCCTAATAAGAGATACGGATATACACATAAATTGTAACAAGAAAATGTATGGGGACACAACATATCTCATGAAAACCTGTCATATTTTGAAAAAAATATATGATTTATAAATAATAACATACATTTGCAGGATTGTAGATGACACACCTACGCACTTCAGGTGACACTGAGTTAAGTTTGGAAAGCCCTGAGTTAAGAGGCAATGAAAACTACAGCTGTTCATTAGGTTTTCGGTGAAAGGGGATGGATTTAATCATATAGGGATGGCAGTATCTTAGCATCTTCTTGGACCAAGTTCCAAACCTGAGGGGCTACCACCATAGCTGTCCACCTAACTTCTCTTGGAAAACAAACATGGGGAAAGGCCTCAGTGTTTAAGTGCCCAAAAGAAGTCCACAAGGAGGCCATGATGGCAACGATCAGCCACCCTACAGATTCAGCAACTTCAATTCATAGCTTGCACATTGAAGTGCATTGAGTGACTACGGCCAATACCCTCTGATACACCCATACTCTCTAACATTTTGCAGATGAAAACTGGGACATACATGGCCAAGTAACACCAGAGCATGGTCAAGATGGCAAATATTATTAACAAGGAAGGAGACATAAGCTAGGAGAGGCTGCAGCAGTTTGCTTTTGCTCGGACCTGCTAGGAAGGGCAAGAGTCTAACTATTCCTCTCCTCTCTCCCTTGCTGAGTTAACTGAGTGCAGAGTACTTTTGCAATGGGAATTACATGGCAGAAAAAAAGAGAGAAAGAGGGAGACGGAGAGAGAAACTGGGACATTTTAAAAGCAGCTGAAAAAGTGGGATGACAGAGGATTAATCAGGACTGTCCCTGCCAAACTGGGACACTTGGAGTGCACACCTCTTTTTTTCTTCATAAATTTGTTTTCAAGAGCCAGATTAACCACTGGCTATTATTGCATCCTGTGGTTGTAAATTCTCATAGTAGGACTGTTGCACTTTGTGATTCTGGTCGGCAGCAGCGTGCACTTAATGAGCAGAAAGCAGGGTGAAAATTTAATAGTGAAGTCACTAACAGCATAGGGATGCTCTGATGTTACCAGCTGTACCTGCTGATTTGGCCTTGAGTGGACACCTTGTTAAAAGTTACAAGAGCCCTGTCAGGAAAAGCAGTTCTCTGTTCCCAGGAAGGAGGATATGCAGATGTGTAAATGGTTGCTAACCCTGTGATTAGGGTTGCCTAATTTGGGTTTCTACAAACCCCTTCAAGGAGCAGCTTCAGCTGCAAAAGTCGGTCACTGAGCTTGATTTTCCGTTTTTTGAAAGCTTCTGTTGTACCGGTTCAAAGTGCTGCTAAAGGCAGAGGAACAGACAATGCCAATTTTTCCTGGTTATTGGCCGTCTTGTGCTTTGCTAGCCATTAACTTACGGTGAAACCATACTCCTAATGCAGCCCTATGGAACATCTGTGCCTTACATTCCACAAAAGGAAAGGCAGGCTGGAAGGTGAAATTTTGAGCAGAAAGGAAGGAAAAGGAGAGACAGTTGAACAGTTTTGGCTAAAGAAAACGCTGGAGCAGAGGGGACAGTTGCATACGGCTTAATGTAAACAGAGTTTGGACTACAACTCCCAGAATCCCTAAACCATCATGGCTGTGACGATTCTGGGAATTAGAGTCCAAAAATGTAGCTTGTCCATGCTCAGCTGCCTTTAAAAGGTTAGATCAAATGAATGGAGAAGAGAACTTTTAACAGTTCATAGGCTAAATAGGTTAAATTGAGCCTCCATGTTCGAAGGCAGTTTACCTTGGAGTACTGGGCATCTGGGACAATACGGCATGTCATTGTCACACACCATGTCCTACCAGTTCTCTGACCGACTTGAGGTGCCCAGTTGATTGCCATCAGACCCAAATACTGGATTAAGGAGTTCCAGCAAAGTGGACCTTATGTTCTCAACAGTCCTTAGGCGGAAATACAAAATTGCTTCACATGAGCTGAGACAATTTGCAGACATGTGACTTTACCACAAGGTTTACTCATCACAAGCGTGTGATTCTTTCACAGGTTTTTCACTACATAGTAGAGAGGGCTGAATAATTTTGATGCCTAAAACAAACAAACAAACAAACATGAAATAGCTCTCATTAGTTCCTAAATTAGATAAAGGTGCAGAAAGCCAGAACTATTGGAAGAAAGCCCAGAGAGTTTGTGCAGCACCTCTTTTTATAAGCAGCCACAACGGCAGCATCCCAGTTTATAATTCAGCACTGAAATCTCAGGCCCTTTCAAACTACACAGTTATAACACTGTGGCCATTTCTGCACTACACTCTTATAGTGCGATGATTCCACTTTCAACATCCTATGGAATCCTGGGGTTTCCAGTTTCGGGAGGGGTCAGCCAGCCCCTCCCGAAACTGCAAACCCCAGGATTCCATAGGATGTTGAAAGTGGAATAATCGCGCTATAGAGTGTAGTGCGGAAATGGCCTATGATTCTACTTTAACTGCCATGGCTCCATCCTTTGGAATCCTGGGATCTGCAATTTAGGGATGGGTATTCAGATTTATGACACTAATAATTTGGGGGGGGAACCCTCCCCTCCTGTACATCACAGATGAAAGCAACATCAAACTGTGGTCAAGATGGCAAACCCCAGAATTCCAGAGGACCTTGAAAGTGGAATAATAGCACTATAATAGTGTAGAGCGGAAAGGCCCTTACTTTGCATCAGTTGAAATAAGCTGAGGACAAAGGAGGTAAGTTAGGAGAAGGGGAGAGAAACTTGACAAAGCTGAAAAACTGGGATAACAGGGGAATAATCACAACAGTTGGAAAGCATGGAGTTGCCGTTTGGCCATATCTGGAGGGTCACGTGATTGCACCCCTGTTTTTTGAGCTTTTGCTTATTTCTGTCTGCTACCCCACTGTCTTTCTCAAAAGAACTATATGCATTTGTGAATAAACAGATCTCAGCAAAACTCCGTAAGACTCCAAGGCCTGGAAAAGAAGCCATTCCCAAGAAGAAGAATTCCCTGTTTGGGGAAAAGGCAGGACCAGAATTCCAGAGATTTGCAGACTTGGCCTTAAGCAGGCAAAGCTTGGGCTAACACTGCCACACTAGATGCAGTACACTATCATATCCTTCCCTGAAATTCAGGTATATCATGTCTTTTCACTCAAGTGTGCCACGTTTTCCGACTTGTTTTGGACTTACTGCAGGTTCATCTTCTGGTGTTTTCACTCCATCAGTTGTTGGTGCTCACAACTTTATGACAATGTGAACCAAAGAAACCCATTTGCTACAGCAGTGTTTCTTCACCTTTTCTTTACCAGGGACCTCTTTTAAATATCTTTTGTTGCTGCAGACTCCCAAGATTTAAAACCCTAAAGTACGTCAATTTTATTTAAAATTTTATTTTATTTAAAATTGCTCGTCAAGGGTCTTCAGACTGGGAGAAAGGAGAGAAATAAGTAAATGCACCCTTCTTTCAGAGGTGTTGGAGGGGAATGGAGGATATTTCTCCTGTTCTTCCCACCAGTTTATGGTTGGAGTGAACAGCAACATGCAGGCCCTGCCTGCCTATGTGCAAGTTATGACCGAGGAAACACACAATGTAGGAGAAGCTGCAGCCATTTGCTTTTGCCTATGTCAATTGGGAAGGGCAAGATCCGACCCTCTTCTCTTCTTGCTGAGTTTGTTAAGTACAAGCTACATTTGCACTTTGGACTCAGTTTGCAGCAACTTAAATAAGCTGAGGACAAAGGAGGGAAGTGGGAGGAGGAGAGAGAAACTGGGACTTTTTAAAAGCATGTGGAAAACTGAGCAAGCAGAGGATTAATCAGGATTGTTCCTGACAAACTGGGACAGTTGGAGGGAATGGAGTTGGGGGGCTGGAGCACCCCCAGGCCACACTTTGCCCACCCCAGTGAAATCCAATGGTTCAGACAGATTAGTTTAACTAGTGCACAAGGAGCGGAGGGTTTCAGCCTCTCCAACCAGTCAGCCTTTGTAACATTCTCAGCTCTTGAAGATCCAAGCAACACCCATTTGATATGCCGCAGAGTCAATTATCTTGCACAAGCCGTTGAAATATTTGTCCTGCTAATTACTTGTGTTGGTATGCAGAGCCAGATTTAAAACTCGTTTGAATTTGCCACACCTCTTGGGTTCGGGATGTGATGTTTTCATTTCTTCCTCAAGTAGAGCTTGGTTCGACTGGGGAAGTCTGCTGTCATTTCTGTTTCGCTGTTGCTCGAGGGAAAAGGTACCTCGGATTGTGTTATTTCCTTTGGATCGCTAACAGCACAAAGTTCCCAGAACAAAAACTGAGGCGGGAGGAGGGGGAGAATTACAGCCATAATGGGATGACCACAACTGGAAATTCCCACATGTTGAACTGTCAAATGTAACTGCGGTTGGTGATTCCAGTGCATGTTTGCTTGGTGTTTTGTCCTCTTGTAGGGTCCCGTCTGCCTGGGAACTCTGGTAGAGGGCCAACCAGCTCCGGTGCCGATGAATTTTTCTGATGAGGAAATCACACGGCTGCATCACAGCGAGGAACATCACGAAGCGCGATGTCTGTGCTCAAGAGACGGTGCCCATATGGCAAACACAGAATGCCACCATGGAAAAGGTAAGTCCAACCACTCTGACCCACCACAACCATATCCGGGTGAACAGGAGAAAGGAAAATTTAGCTTTGGCATCCAGTCTTTCTGACACATCAGATTTTTTTCTTCCAAAAGATTTTTTTAAAGAAGAAATTTCATTCGCTTTGTGAGCAGCCTTGCTTTCGTAATGCTCCAGCCATTATAAAAGCAAACACCCAAATTTATATTTTAAACATTTAAGTGGCTTCAAGAAGATGCCTCCACTTGAAGGTTTTACTGTCTTAATGAAAAAGAAACATTCCCTCAGGGATCGTGCCAGGAGAAATTCAGCATATAATTGGAATAAATAAATAATAACCTTGATTTTAGACACTTTAAAAATATGTTTAAACTAAATAAAAATATTGTGAAAAGATATGCAGAGGACTCCGGAGACTGGAGTTCATATCCCCGCTTAGCCATGGAAATCTTTTGGGTGATCTTAGGTAAATCCCAATCTTTCACCTTTATAGGAAGGCAATGGCCAATCTCACCTGCATAAATCTTGCCAAGAAAATCCTAAAATAGGGTCACCATAAGCTGGAGTAAGGAGAGCTACCAGAAAGGGGGTACAATGAAGTTGTTGCCACCAATATGAATTCTGTCCCTGAATGAAATCTTCCTCCAGTCATCAAATTTCTAGCATTGCAGTAACCTAAACCTTCAGTTGAGTATAAGAAGTTCCCACCTTTTGACACCCGGTTATCTGACAACTTGCTCTTTTGACCCTTCCAAATTCGACAAGTGTTCCACTCTTTCATCCGTTCTTTTTGCCTATGGAGGCTCACTTGCAACTGCTTGCATATGCATGCTGCTTGCAAAGCGAGCTGAGAAGGGGAAAAAGGGCACCAAGTCAGCTGAGAGACTTTGCGAGCAGCATGCATGCGGTTGATCCCGAGTGAGCTTCCATAACTCCTTCATGCTCCTTACTGTACAGTACATGAGGCCCGCTTTTCAACCAATTCGGTTTTCTGACAGCGCTCTGGTCGCTGGGGAAGCCTGTGGGTAGAAACGTCCAAAGAAAAGGGGCTGGCAAAATGGCCAAGAGAATACGAACGCAGCAAATATAGGAGTACGAGATGGGGATGATTTTCCATGTCTCACTCTCTGCAAGGCTAGCCACTTGGCGACTTAAGGGAATTTTCATTTGGGCAGGCAGAATTCTTATTGGGGGCAATGCCCTTCTTTTCCCACCCCATAACTACAGCCCTGAATTATAATCAACTTGAAGACACATAAGAACAAGTAAGACCCACAACATGGTTTCAATGGTCTCTCAGGGTCTTACATATATCTCTACATAATATTTTAAAAACTTACTTAGGTTCTTAATGAGTTGTGTATATATACATAGATAGTATTCCTATGGCAAGGTGGACTTGTTGTTTTACTTGTAAAGCACCATATATATGGATGGCATTATATAAATAGGTGATAATAATACCATTAACAACACTGGGGCCATTTCCGCACTAGCCTGTTATAGCGCGATGATTCCACTTTCAACCTCCTCTGGAATCCTGGGGTTTGCAGTTTCGGGAGGAGCTGTCTGGCCCCTCCCGAAACTGCAAACCCCAGGATTCCAGAGGAGATTGAAAGTGGAATCATCGCGCTATAACAGGCTAGTGCAGAAATGGCCTGAGTCTCCCATCCAAGTACTAACTGAGTGGGAGATAAGAAACCATCAGAAGATATTATTATATTTAATAATTGATGCAAGATTGACATATGCGCAACATTAGAAAGAAAGGAAATATATTGATATAGAAGAACAGAAGTGAAAAGTTCTGGATATGGTAGAGATAGAAAAACTAGCAGTTTCTTTGAAGAATAAACCTATCCAGAACTTTGAAAGGGAATGGAGAGGAGTTTTGGACTGGATCAAGATATAAATGTGTAAGAAATGAAGAAAGAAAGGATGCAATTGTTTTTTTCTCTATTAAGCAGAAACTATGTTTGTATGTAATGGAAATAAGCAGATTCAACTGGAAAATTTAAGCTTGGAAGTGGGGAGGGGGGTTATTTTCAAATTAAATTTTCAATAAAAGTATTTTTTTAAAAAACAACACTGAGTAATAGACAACAAGCAATATTGGAATATATTCTAGGTACTTAGAATATTACTAGTAAGTAAGTCTACTTAGAAAGCTAAGTGAGAATTATTTTCAGATTTATCTTCTCTGTTTCATTATTAAATATTGGCGTTGTAAGTGTTTCTGAGAGAGGCAGGGTGGTGTAGTGGTTTGAACATTTAATTATAGCCCTGGAGACCAGGGTTCGATTCCCCACTTGGGTATGGAAACCTATTGGGTGACCTTGGGTGTGTCACACACTCTCAGCCCCCAGAAAACTCTGTGATAGGTTTGCTGTAAGTCAGAAACGACTTGAAGCCACACAACAACAACAACTGCTTCTGCTTTTATTGTGTTAAGAAAAAGGTATGTGACCTCAATACTTCCTCTGGTTTTCTAACATACTAAAACGTGTATGTTGGAAAACGTAGTAACTCTGGGGTGGCTTTTCTATCCACCACCTGAAATACAAATTGAGAAAAATGTCTTCAGGGAAGGTTTACTGTCAAGTATAATATTTATTACATCCTGTAATAAACTTCCTGTAGGTGGGAACCTAATTAATGTTTCCTTTGGAAACTTGTTTGAATATGGTTATTTTATTCATTAGAAAGGCCTGGCATTTATGCTAATCTGTTCTTTGTGTTCCAGCTTTTCCCTTTTCCGTATCTTTGCTACTGGCTACCTAAAGTCTGTGTCGTAGTAGATGTGTTTCATCTACCACGTAGAGGAGGGAGAGGGCTTGTTTTCTGCTGCTCCAGAGACCAGGACAAGGAGCAATGGATTCAAGCGGCAGGAAAGGAGATTCCACCTGAACCTCAGGAAGAACTTCCTGACGGTCAGGGCTGTCCGGCAGTGGAATCTGCTGCCTCCATGGAGTGTAGTGGAGTCTCCTTCCTTGGAGGTTTTTAAGCAGAGGCTGGATGGCCATCTGTTGGGAGTGCTTTGAGGGTGTTCCTGCATGGCAGGGGGTTGGACTGGATGGTCTCTGGGGTCTCTTCCAACTCTACATTTCTATGATTCTATGGCCATCTGTGGGGAGTGCTTTGAGTGTATTCCTGCATGGCAAGGGGTTGGACTGGATGGCCTCTGGGGTCCCTTCCAACTCTACATTTCTATGATTCTATGGCCACCTGTCGGGAGTGCTTTGAGGGTGTTCCTGCATGGCAGGGGGTTGGACTGGATGGCCCCTGGGGTCTCTTCCAACTCTACATTTCTATGATTCTATGATTCTATCTCTAAGTTTCCCTAAGACTTTGCATTGTTTTTGCCGTAACACAGCAGAAATGATTAAATTCTAGTAACTCTTATCAGACTAGATTGTTGTTTTGATTACTGATGTGGTCCTTTATCATGGAAACCCAGGCACTAATTATTAGATCGGTTTATCTCAGATGCTCAACTCCTTTTGGAGAGCTTGAGGATGACTTTATGCTATCCCTTTCCTTGGGATTTTCAACAATTTATCATACTTCAGCAAAAATGTTCTTTGATCTAACTAGAAATAACGAATGCAGATTAAGATAATTTCTTGGAACGTTCTTTGATCTAACAAGGATGTAACAACCTCAGCAGTAAAGAGTATTTTACAAATATATAAAAACGGGGTTGTTTTTAAATCCTTGTTGTCGTCTAAATTTCCTTTTACTATTTTCCTAAGGTTCATATATTTATTTAAATATAGCCCTTACCTGGAATGCAGAGTCGTAATTCAATCTTTAGCCTTGTTAAAAATTTGTCTTATTAATTTTAACAAGGCACGTGTTCCACCTGTCCTGAAAAGAAAAGATGGACGATGCTTTTTGATCGATAGTGCTTAGGAAACTATCCACCTGGAAGCACAACAATTTTCTACCGTATTTTAGCTATTAAGGCAGGAAAAAGCTTCTCAACAGTTTGCCCTGGATGGATTTTGCCTATAAGCTAACACAAAGCCTTAAGAGAATGTGGCTTTGCATTGGCAAACGTGATTCTTCCTGAGATGATGCATGACTTCAGCTTATACCAACGCTGGATTTTGAACGCGAAGACAGCTGCTGACATCCTACGCTCTCCAACTTCCAGTCATTGTTTGCTTGCAGCTGAATGCTCAACTCCACCTACCTCATCCTAGCCTAATTATTATGTTATTGTGCACGCTCTCCTAACTGCAAGAAGAAACAGTGCTGAGTCAAAAACACCTGATGATTCAGGGACTTTCCCCTCCCTCTGAAGCTCACTTCAGCCTTGAATATGTAAACAGACGGTGCTGTCTGATGTTTTATGCATACGGTACTGTCTGATGTTCTATACATACCCTCCAACTGTCCCATGTGGCAGGCATAGCCCTAATTAACCCTCTGTCATCCCACTTTTTTAGCTGCCTTGCAAAATGTCCCTGTTTCTCGCTTTCCCCTTTGTCCTGAGCTTTAATTTAATTGCTGCAAACCGAGTTCTAAGTGCTAAAGTCGTTGGCTCTCCAGTAATTCAGTGGAGGTAGAGGATGGAGGCAAAAAGCACACTGCTGCAGCCTCTTCTAGCTTGTGTGTTCTTCATTAATGACTCGTGCCATCTTGACCATAGTCTGATGTCGCCTGGACACACGCGTCCCGATTTTCATCTATGAAATGTTGGAGGGTATGAATATGTCCTCTCCCATCTGATGACTGCGATCCACAACCCACTTTTTACCTTCATCAGCATCAGCTCTCATAACACTTTTGAGGATTGTGAACCATTTCATACCACACAATTATAGCAGTGTAATCCCACTTTACCTGTCATGGCAACATCCTATGGAATCCTGGGGTGTGTAGTTTTGCTGTACTTTTCTCCGGTTGAAAATTCTAAAATTCTCTTCCCTAAACTGCAAATCCCAGAACTCCATAGGATGGAACCACAGCAGTTCAACTGGAATGATAACACTATAACCGTGTGAAAGAGCTCTGTGTCCTTTTACACCATCTTGTTTCAGGCTGTTTTGCTTTGGAGATGATAAAATAGGCTGGAGAGGAGAGGTTACTCAAGATTTTCCCTAGCATGCTATTTCACTCTATATGGGTCAGGGGAGAAACTGGCAAGAATCAGATATGCAAAAACTCCACTGGATCAGTGGCCATAGCTGAAGAAAATGTTCACATTTGATTAGAAAGTATATAAAGTGCTTTCTTCTACATGTCTGGGAATGATGGGAGTTATGGTCCAACACATCTGGAGGCCTCTTCTAGAAAGTCATCCAGTTACATATTTTTCCCATCACAACTAAAGTGGATTTTGGTTTATGGATTATTGTTGTTGCTGCTGTTGTTGTGTGCCTTCAGGTTATTTCTGACTCATGGTGACCCAAAGATGAATGCATTGCAGGGTTTTCTGGAACCGAGAAAGCATAACTTGCCCAAGGTCATCCAGTGGGTCTCCATGGCTGAACGGTGAACTGAACCCTGGACTTCAGGCTCATAGTCAAACCATTAAACTGCTGGCTCTCCAGTTTATAGATACCAATGTGTTTTCCTCTCTTCAGATATCATGACCGACGAAGACATTTACTGCTGCAGCCTGTCCAAGACACTTTGCCACACCTCCACCCCTGTCACCGTGGGCTTCTATTCACCCTGCGGAACTCGTCTCCATTCGCTGCTTGATCAGATTGCAGGTCAGTCTCGTGTAAAAGAGATCGGCTGGGTCCATAAAGAAATCTAAATGGCGACCCAGAGACATTCTACTGGGATTGGGCAGAGAAATTCCCAATGCAAAAGGTGGATGCTTCTTGGTGGCTGTTCAACTCCTTTCCTAGGGAAGCTCAGCTTGCTCCCTCTTTGCTGTCCTTCTGTCAGCAAGTGAAAATTTTGTTCTGACAAGCTTTGGGGAACCCACTATTTATGAAGGAAGGTCTATCAATGTTTTTATTTCTTGCCTTTTGTGAGCATTGAGAAGCTGGTATATATATGCCTCTGATGTTGCTCTTTTGTTGCTGTTGTTTTTGGCAGGATGTATGCATAAAGAATCTGTCCGAAGAGAAGAGAACGAGTATCGGAAGAGCCACCAGAGGCCTCGGAGACCTGAAGGTTGGAACTACTTCACCCTCCTCTGGCACTTGCTCTTCTATGAACCGGTCATCACAGAGGTCCATCTCAGGAGAAAGAACATTGATTTCCTCTTCATAAGATTCAGTGCCTGGCAGTATGCTGGCAGTGACAAGCTGTGGGCTGGTCTGGTCACCACCCTGTGTGACCATATTCGCCGCCACTTTGGCCCTCTGCCTCTCAGTTTCTACCACGTGGTGGGGAGCACACCACGATTTGCCTCTGGGTTCAGCCAAGAAGAATGGAGGGTCAAAAAGAAAGTCTGTTGTGCCGCTGGAGGACTCGCGGTTGTCTTGATAGCTGGTGCAGGCCTGATTGCCACCGCCTTCCTTGTGCCAGGGATAAGAGATGGCAGTGTCTTGAAGATCCTTGGCACCACCATCACTGCCGTTACTGGCTCAGGGGTCGCAGTGGCCATTGCTCCCATTATCAAGCACTTGATTATTAGTGAAAAGAAGAAGATTGAGAGCATGACCAGCGATGAGAAGTTCACTAGCCACCTGGGCTTCATGAGTGCGGTGAAGAGAGAGATCGAAATCCTCACCAGCTTTGTGTATTACATGGAGATCTTTGAGAGGAGGCGGCTGAGGATCGTCTTTGAAATCACCAGCTTGGACATGTGCTACCCAGAAAGGGTGGTTGGGGTTCTGAATGCCATCAACACGCTCCTTTCGGACACCAACGCCCCCTTCATCTTCATTCTGGTGGTGGACCCTTGTGTCGTCGTCTCGTGCTTAGAGGAAGCCGGCTGCATGAAGGGAATGGCCGACAATGGCTACCTCTACCTCAATCGCACTGTGACGCTGCCTTTCTCCATCCCAGAGGTCAGCACCCACTCCAAAATGCGGTTTCTACATGAGGCCTTCCAGACTCGGGAAGATCTGATGTACAGGATCATCACAAGAAATGTGGAACAGGGAGTCAGAAAGGCCAAAGGAAAAGAAGCAGCGGCCTTGGCAGACATAGAAGCGTCCATAGAGGCGGACCAGCACCAGATTGATGCTCAGGCTGTGCAGTACATCCATGAAGCTTTCCACTGCCTACATAATGAATATGATTGCCTTTACAAGTACGTCCCAGATAGTATGGTCCAGATGAGGAGGATTGTCAACACTGTCCCTATTACCCTCAGGCTGATGACCCAACAACATCACCTGAGGCACACAATCTGTCCCCGGTCAGTGGCGGCGTGGGTAGTCCTGGCCAACCAGTGGCCCTGCCGTCTGAGTTGGATCCTGCAATGCATGGAGGACAGGATGCAGTGCAAACCGACACACGAGTATAACGAGGAGTCGATGTGGCAAGTCTTCACAGAGAACTGCAAGGAACTCTTCCGCAAATACAAAGACCTTGAGAAAATCATGGCTTTGGATGGTGACCCAGAACTCTTTGAGAAGTTCCTTTCGTGCGACTTTCCTTTCACAGTGGAGGAAGGGGAGAAGTACCTCAAGTACACGGTCAACCTGGACCACTCCATCAGGTATCGGATGGGGCAGCTGCGGTTGCTAGCTTCCCTGAAAAAGTACTGCAGCAAAGAGGAACCAGATTCAGACAAAACGGATTAAGATGGTCAATCTCGAACTGTGCTTCTGTGAAGGTTGTCAGAAATAGTTTATCCGGCATGGCACACTAACATGAGTTCAATAACGATGCACAAATGATTTCAAAGGCATCTTTGCCTGTGTTACCCTCATGTGAAGCTGCAGAGGTGTGCTGGGTACATTCTAGGACATTCTGTCATTTCAGTTAGAGGCCGAGTGAGAAAGCTCAAGATGCCAATCCAGTGCCCATGTGAACTGGGCATGCACCCTGGCATACTTCCCAGAATCCTCTGGGAAAACAGCCAAAACTTTCCTAGCAGACAAGGGAATGTGGGGAGGGTTACCCGAGTTCTGGACCAAGTCTGTAAAACATTTCCTTCAGACAGGGAAAATGCAACAGTTTGCACCTAAGAATGGATGATAAAAAGATATGGGGTGTGTTCCATATCTGATGTTAAATGACCCATTTGTACCCCTTTTGTGTTTCAAGTGTAAATTATGAATGCTGTGAATACAAGAGAGAATGTGAGTCTGGAAGAGAAATCAGATGTGCACTATTGCCAGTGTAGATTTTTGTGTTGTGATTTGAGGGAAGGAGGCAAAAAGGCAGCCAAGATGGTGGGAGAAAAGAATCAGTATTAATTGACAAATTGTATGACTAGATTTGTTAGTCTAGACAAGACTTTTGTCTGATCCAATATGGCTTTTCCTATGTTCTTAGTTCTGTGACAGCTGATCAGGGAGGCGTATGTTTTAAAGATGCACGAAAACCCAAAAAGTGACACAATTAGGCATCTCTGGTTTTAAAAGAAAGTTTCTAGCCCTTAGGACTGCAAAAAGTAAATCTGATTATGCGTGAACAACAGCTACAGTGAGCCCTCATACATGTGGGAGTTCTGTTCCAGGAATCCCCACAAATAGCAAAATTCACAAATGCTCACATCCCATTATTTTCAATGGCAGTAATGTGTGTGTGCAGATGCACGCACATCGTTGCTATTTTAGGTATAGGATGCAACACGGCCACAGACTTCAAACTCACACATCTGCAGACTACAGGTAAGGAGGGTCTAATGAAATTTCAGAAATACACTCAACTGTTATGTGACTTTTGTGTCCTACAGAGCTCTTTGCCTCTTCCATGTGCAACTCTAAATGAGGGCTGGAAAACATCGCTCATGTTTGTACTACAGCTCCCAGAAGTCCCCAGCAAACATTGCCATGGGAGTTGTAGTCCAAAAGAGTATGTTCCAAGTTTCTGGTGGAGGGATGGGCACATTTTTTCAAAAGCTTGCACAAAAACTTAAAAGTAAAATTTCAATGTGCATTTCTAAATGCATATTAAAATATGTATTTCTAAGTGCATATCACATATAAATACTATATTAAAATGTATTTTGATTTTTCTTTGAGCTGCATATTACATGGGAATATTTTGGATGTGCAGAAACAAAGGAATAATTCAATTTCCCATCCTCTAGTTGACTGAGCACAGTGGCTCAGGTCTATTGCACTAGAATATATGGTATAATTGCTCCAGTGCCTCTGCTACAGCATAATAAATCAATCAACATATACATTCATATTCTTGACAGACATTACAGAATTTTTGTTGCTTAGTAACAGAATTTCAAAACTTTAAATTACAAAAGGAGCTTTTTTGCCAAAGATTTTGTTAACTGAAGTATGCTTGTACGCTACATACAACTCTACCCATCTTCCTAAAATCAAAATGGATGCTTTCAGGAAAAACCTGAGTCTTTTCCTTATTAAGTAAATGCAAAGGTCTATCAGAGGGAGAGCATGTGAATCTTTTTCCGAACACTACTGCAGAGAAACACTTTCCACTCTCACATGGAAAAAGGTTTATTCTAATTATGTGAAAGGGTGACGAAAGTAACGGCCCTGTGGGCAAAGCAGCCAGCAAATGCCTAAGAATTTATGACACCCATTCAGTAATATGGAAGGAAGAATTTAACAGGAGCCATTGAGAGCTTAGCCAGTCCCATTGCACATCTTGTTTCAGGACTGTATGACCGGAAAGTGAAGGGAAGCTATTGCAATATTTGTACGTAATAGTCTGTGTGATATTGTTCTTTTCAAAAGCGTCAAGTGAAGCCTTGATGCAAAAGGACACAATTGCCACTTTTGCACCAACACTGTGATAATGTATTGGTCCTAATAAAAGCATTGCCTGCCTTTGATTTTGTGTTTTGTCTTTAAAGACCCTGGGCATATTGTTATCATCTACTTCTCCTATAGGGGTGACCTTAAAGCTCTCCCGACCAAAGAGGGATAGGTCCTGCCACCCAGTGGATTCCTAAAGAATTGTTTCTCTTTTAAAGGCCCTAAGACACAACTCCTTCTCAACAGCTGTCATATATTGTTTCCTTGGAGGGGGTAGACAAAATGTTCCCTGCTCTAAATACTGCTGAACTGCAGCTCCCAGCATCCATCACAGTTCTCTATTCTGGGTAGGGTTGATGGGAGTTGCAGTCCAGCAACATCCATAAGGTCCCACTTTTGCCCGTCCTGCCCTCGGAAGAACTGTAATACTGCCTACGAGCAGAATGTTAGTGTCTTTGCTCTTCCTTATAACTAACCCAAGCCAAACATTACACACACCCATTGGTATAATTTATGCAAATAGAAGAAATGAAACTGGCCTAGAGGATGGTCGTGATCATTAAAATATTTCAAAGCATACAGAAAACATCGCCTCTGGAAGTCTAGTAAACACTTGGTGATCATTAGCTGGTCCCAAACACACACTGTTCGGTAGAAAGACTCACTGTTTTAAGGAAGGGAAGAACCGTAGTCTGCTTTCAATTCATTGTACCACCATTTGAGATCTATTTCATTCATACTGTAGGGTATCTCCACTCTCCTCCTTGTCCGGGAAAAGAACACTTACTGGTCATGCCCCCGGCCCAGACCCCAAAAAGAGATGGAGAGAAGCCACTTGATCAATGCAGCTTTTCATTTAATAGAAGACAGTTCCTCAACAAAAATAAAACTTCACACACAACAGAAAGGAATGACAAACATTAGCTCAAAAAAAAAAAAAAGAATTAGAAGAAAAGAACACAAAATCAAACTGGCGCCATCGTTCCTTTCCTGTAAATGTAGTGTTCACGCAGCAGAAACTCCTCGTATTAGTATGTGTGTGTATATGTCAATTGTGTGTGTGTCTGTGTGAAAGAGAGAATCATGGACAAGCAGATGAAGGGCACACAGTTGTGATTCTGCCTCTCCAGCCTGAAAATTCCATGCAGCGAAAAGTGCCCTCTCTAGCTCCCTGATAAAGATTTTATTGCACTTAAGAAAAAAAAAATAAAGTAAAAAGCTTTGAAATTCTACATCTACCCAATAGCCAACTCCCCCTACTTTTTTTTGAGGGGAAGGAAGGGTCTTCTCTTCTGTCCATGGAGGAAAAGGGACAAACGCCGCCTCCATTTTTGCTTCAGTGACAGGATTAGTACCATAAATCTCCTGCAGAGATTTCGCTTCATGTAGAGAGGGGCGAAGTAGTCGGTCACAGACCAGCTAAGAGTTTGGACTGGGCCATCACGATGGGAGGGGTAGCAGGTGGGAGATCCAAAAAAGAAAAAAGAAAAAAGGAGGGGGATTTTAAAAACCCGAAAAGCACCTGCACTTTTGGCTGCCAAGGTTTAAAACCAAAGGGATGGTTGCTTCTTTTGAACCCCTTCCACTAACGCAGACCTTACCCTGTGAGAAAAAAGACTATTCACCATTCCTCCCTTGTTCCCTCCCTGGGAAGTTTTCCTCCACACACATGGTTTTGGGGAATAGATTTTAGCCTCTCCTATTACTTGAGAGGCCATCTTCATGTACGGCTTTCAAGCTTTCTGTAACAACTTCTGGGATCTCTTCTCTTTCTGAGCCCAGATGCATCACAGCAGCAGATAGGTGGGGGGGAGACCACGCAGGTGAGCCCCACCAGCTCTACTCACAGTCCTTGGTATTTTGGCTTATCTCTTGAGGGCAAGAGTGCTACACCCCGGGGAGGTGGGGTTGCTGCAAAAAGCCCTTCCCTGAGAAATTAAAGGACCCACCCCACCCCGGAACACTGCATACACCTTCTGGCAGAAGTTCAGCCCTCCATCTTCCAGGCTGACCAACACAGCACCTCCGACGGGGACCTCCCTACCAGAAGATTCACCAAACCTGGAGCTTCTCCCCATAAGGAACACAACTGGAAGAAGGGTTCATGCTTTAAATGGGGGGGGGTTGCAATGCTCCTTTCCATCCCACCCTGTCCCCTGCCCTTGATTCCCAAAGGAAACCAATTTTGGTAGGGAAGAAATTGCGTCTGGTTCTAGGACAGGAATAATTTGGGGAGGTAAAGGGCCCAGGTGAGGGGAAAGCTGCCTTTCTGATGCTGCAGCTACATTCTCCCTCACTGTTGCTCTAGGTACAAGTATTCTGCAAGGTGAAGAGAAGTGTTAAGCTCAGGGACAGTGGGGACATGGAGCCACTCACAGATCAGCAGCATCCTCAAGTATCTCATCAGATTTATCGCAAGGGTGGGGAACAAAGAGTCAAACAACCTTGTCCTCTCCCACCATGACAGTTTACTGAAATTTTAACCGTCAGTTTTACTGTATTTTAAACAGCAAAAGAATAAAACACTCCACTTCTTCTTCCACTGTCCTAAAGTTTGTCATGGTATGGCTTTGTGGGGGAAGGGAGAGATCTTCCTTGGAAGTGTAAGATGCTTCTCTTTTTTTTCCCCGTCGAAGATGCCTCTCCCCCCATGCCCCACTTCTGCCACTGCCCTCTCCATCTCCCTGTCATCAGTCCCCAACAACACCCACAGCCTCCCTCCCATTTATTTTTTTGCAAAGTGAAAAGAGGTTTTCCCCACTGATGGAGGAGGGAGACAGGTGGCTCTCTGCAAACTAAGAGGGAGGCCCAGTCAGTCTGAAAGGATTGCAGATTCAAAGGAAAGCTGCTCCCATTCCATTATAAATAGACATCAAATCAAAGACGAACAAACAAGGAGGTGCAACTAAGAGAAGGGAAATTGCAGGGAGGGAATGAAAATGAAAATAAATAGTAGTCTGTCCTGTGGATTGGCAGCCTCAGTAGTCTTTGCCTGATTGAGAGACCCTTCTCCACAGGGAGGGCTGCAAACACAGTAATGCTTTACCATCTTCATCAGGAGAGCTGCCCTTCTCGCTTAGTGTCCTGTTTCCGGAAAACTGTCACATGTCTAATGCACAGACAGCAAAAATGCAGGCCCACTTTGCCTCTTGGAGTTTTGTTCTTTTTAAAAAAAAGAAAAAAGAAAAAAATACTCCCCAGTTAGACTGGAGAGAGGATTCCTGCCCACTGAACCAAAGTCTGGGAGTTAAGTCTGCTCCTGGCTACTTTTGGAAGGATCATCCCAGCAAGAAAGAATACGCTGCAAGTGCCCAGCTAGAGTTCTGGAGAGAGACCTCAAAAGCAGGGGAAATGTCAAGAGTTCACCCCCTGTGCTCAAGAAAGGACTGTTCTTCTTCTCAATTCTTTTGTGTCCTGATCAGCCCGGCTGTACTGCCTCTCTTCTCAGAGGGAAGACGTCGAAAATGTGAAGGTAAGGGAGGGGCATAATTGGGAACAAAGTTCATGAAGGGTGGATTGAATTGCCTCTGTACTGAAGAGTCCTTTTTTTTCCTCAGAATCACATGATGCAGGGAGGGAGTAAAGCTAGACAGGTGCTTTCCAAACCAAACCCACTGGATGTAGAAGGGCCCAGAACTGCAAGAAAAGGAGGGAAAGGAAATAGAGTTCAGAGGACCACAGCCACCCAAAGAAACTGTTTGGTACGTCATCTGCTTTGCACCAAAAGGCCAATTAAATATATACACAGTGTGTATCTGTATGCACTACGGTTTGGTTCTGGGACCCTCCATGGACAACAGAATACATGGATGCTCAAGTCCCATTATATAAAACAGCATAGTAAAATGCCATCCCATATATAAAATGGCAAAATCAAGGTTTGCTTTTCCGATTCCCCCCCCCAATATTTTCAAGCTGTGGATGGTCGAATTCATGGATACAGAGGGCTGGCTGTATGCATATATATATTCCCCCAAGTAAGTCATGTAGATAGCGATTTTCATTTACAATCTGCCCACTCAGAAAACATAGCATCTCCTGAACTTCACATTTTCTCCTGCCCTTGACCTCATTTCTCACACGCAAAGTGAGTATTCCCTCCTCTTCTCTAGCATCTCACATAACCCAAAGTAGGTCTTCTCACCTAAACACCACCCAATGTGTTTCAAAAATGATGAAAGCTGGAAACTTGACTTTCAACAAGTAGGGCAAGCATGAATTCTCAAAAAAACAACCTCAGCCACCAGATGCTGGCCCCCAACCCTAAAGCCTACTTACAAGAAAGCAAACCCCCAGTGAATTCAGTGAGGCCAACTTGTGCTTTTAGGAAGCCTCTTTAGGACCAGGCCTTCCTAGTGAAGCTCTGCCAAGGAGAAACTGTGCCTTTAAAGGGATGCATCAACACTTGCTGGATCCCTCTTTCAGCTGACAAGATTCTCCCTCTGCCCAACTGTAAATGTCTTACCTAAAGAGTCACATCGGTTCCTGGCCCATCTCTAGGCTTGCTTCCAAAAGTAATTCCTCCAACTCCTTCTCATTCTTGGAACAGTTCAGCTCTGAAAAAGGCAGAGTGGTTATTCTGACAGCCACCCACCCCATGAACCACTCATACATCCCAGGCGTGTCTACAGGGTAGGACAGTGGTAGGCAATCTGGTGCCCTTCACAGGTTTTGGATGGTGGTTCCCATAAAACCTTGACCACGGGCCATGCTGGCTGGTGCTTTTGACACCTGTGCCCAAAAAATCTTGGGGGAACTGGACTGCTTTTTCCTCTCATTGCCTCTGCACTCTCTTTTCTTCCTACACATAAATTCTTCAGATGTCCACATGGAGTGACTGGATTTGGTTTGGTTTTCAGGGGGAAAATCCACACATAATTCATCCATCCCATCCACACAGCCACCTCAGGTTTGAGCCCCTGTCCACAAGGAAGTGTGATGCAATTGTAGGAACACAAACTCAATCTCTCTCTCATAGCGTTGGTCGCATGACTTATGGCAACCTAAGGTGAAGCTATAATGAGGTTTTTTCAGCAAGATTTGTTCAGAAAGGGTGTACCTTTGCCTTCCCCTAAGGCTTATAGAGTGTGCGTTGCCCAAGATCACCCAGTGGGTTTCCACAGCTGAGAGGAGATCAGAAGCCCAGACTCCCAAAGTTCTAGCCAAACACTCAAACCACTACACCATGCTGATTCTCTCTCACGTATATAAATGTATTTCTTATTTCTATTTATATAATCATAAACTATATATATTACAAAATTATACCAGGCTTTCTCAACCAGGGCTATCTGGAGCCCTAGAGTTCCCTGAGAGATTGCTAGGAGTTCTGTGAATGATCATGATTGGGGGGAAAATGTTTTTTGAGCTGTAGAGGTAATAATTTTTATTTCTGAAATAAAATTATTTGAAGGGTTCCTGCAGAATACAAAGGTTGAGAAAGGCTGAATAATATAATAAATTATATAATATATATATATAATTATATATATTAAATTATCATTTATATATATATAAAGAGAGGGGGAGCTTAATCACATGTGTATGTGGATAAAGATAGACAGACATATTCTAAATAATCCCTCTTGTAATGCAAAGCTTTTACATGTACTCTTACCATGTTCTACAGAGCAACTGGCAATTTTCCCCTCATGCCCTAAGGACATGTCTGGTAGTGCATGGACAAACTCCATCTTTAGTCCATTGGGCAACACAGTGTGGTGAGATGTCCTCTCACATGGCCCAGAGTCCACCTTTTCCACCCTCAAACTGGAATCTGGGGCGGAAGGAGATGTTTCAGAGCTGGCCCTCAACTCAGACACAGGCTCACTGCCTTGTCCCTTTGAGCCTTCAGTCTTTGCTGGCTGAGATGGGGCCAGGGGGTTATTCTGCTTAGGGGGAACTCCCTGGGGAGCAATAGAGTTCTCTGGCTGTGCGTTGTTCTCATCCTTTTTCTCAGGCAAGCTCTCCACACGAGTCACAACAAAGATTTTATGGCCTCGCCCAGGACTGGAGACCGCTATTCGCCTCTCATTGCCAGGAGGAGTGGCTGGTGTTGGAGGCAAGCTGGCCACTCCCCCTCTAGATTCACATTTGATTTCCCCCGGACTGTTCAAGGGGGGAACCACATTTTCAGAGCTAAGAGCATCCTTAGTCTTTTCGGGTGAAGGTCGCTTGGGTGACTCATCAATCTGATCCACGTTGCTGTGCTTCTGCGAATGAGAGAGATCCTTCATCTCTAATTTGTCCTCTTCCTCTTCATCAGTGTCTGAATCTGAATCAGACGACTCATCATTGCTTCTGGCGACTTTCTCGTCTGCTGCCCCATTCTCTCGAGATGTTAATGCCTCCCCAACTTCCTCCCCTTCTTCTGGTGTGGATGCCGGGTTCCCATTCTGCCCCTCATCTTCCACTGCTCCCTCTTCAAGGGGCTCTGTAACTGTTATTTCAGGCATGGAGGCAGACTGCTGGAGTTTCTGCTCCTTCTCCTCCTTCTCTTTGGCTAGGACAAAGTTCCGCTTGCAGCCATTCTGGATCTCTGTCAGGAGGGCTTTCTGGGTCTCAATAAAGCTCTTCACCTGCAAAAGAGAGTAAGGTAAATGGCTGAATCACACAACATGGCACTGCTGTGGCAGGACAACTGGTGTGCTGTTCACTGAAAGGACATCTGCTCTGTCCAGAATTTGGGGCTGTGAAGGTGGGAGTTTTGACATGTTTCAGTCTTACCTGTCTGAATACAGATACAGTACAGCCTAAAAGATCTAGACAATTTTTATGTCTAGAGTAGCAAAAGGCCAAAAGACCACTGCAGCTTGAGTAAATCCCCCTTTCTTTTTCTCTCAGCTCAAGCACAAAAGTCGAAGTATGGAACTTGCTGTCTTAGAGAATTTTAGCATCACTTCACTGATGTGCAATTTTTCTCAATGTGGCGAACCTTGCATGGTAGAGCAATAAAGTATATTATGCCCCAACTCAGTCACCAAGGCCACAGTATTTCCTATTCGTACGTACGGCTGTGAAAACTGCACACTGAAAAAGCTGATAGGAAAAGAATCAACTCATTTGAAATGTGGTGCCAGAGAAGAATTCCTCAGAGTCCATGGACTGCTAAAAAGACAAATGAATGGAGCTCAGAGCAAATCAAGCCTGAGCTCTCAATAGAAATGAAGGTAACTGACTGAAGCTGTCATAGTTTGGGTGTATCATGAGATGGTATGACATGACACTGGTAATACAGAAAGCGGTAGGAAAAGAGGAAGACTGAGATATATACAGATGGATTACAGATTTAATCAAGGAAGTCATGGATCTGAATCTGCAAGATCTGAGGAGGGCAGCTGATCACCAGGCATCTTGGAGATCTTTCATTTACAGGATTACCCTAAGTCAAAGTTAACTTGATGGCAAACAACGGCAACCCCAGAGAAGTTCCCTAGAGAAAACTAAACTTCCACAAAGATCCAGTCTGCCTGGCTCCACTCAAGTTTAATCACCTCAATGGGCCTGTCACTTCCTAGAAAATTTTTTTATGCAAGGCAGCAGAGTTATCAGTCGACTGCTTCCATACTAACTCTGTGAGCGAAGCTATCCCTACATCAAGGAAACCAACCTTTTGTGAAGGAAACTTGACACAGCACGTATCAAGTGGTTCCAATAATGCCTTCTACACATTGGATGGAATTGGATTACTGCCTTGCAATACAGGAAGCTTTCAAAATGTGCCACTTCAAGTGAACACAACCCAACAGCAATACTCTGCTAATGCTGGAGTATGCTGCAATCAGAGCTAAATTGGGGATTCAAAAGTCAATATGACTGGTCTATACTAGGGAAGAGCACAAGATGGCCACACACGAAGGCTGAATCTATTAGCTGACAGTAGCTCCTGAGCAAATAAATTTTCCTTTAAGGAAAATTTGTAAAGCACATGGGAGGAGGGAAAGAAAACAAGATAGTATCAAACAAACCTGGGGACACACTGGTAGCTCCAGTTACGGCTTCTGCCAAATGAGCTTGTAACTACTAAAGTGGGATATATGAGAAATTCATCCAAGATCACATTCTGTTTTTATTCCACCTCTTCTGCCTCACTGCCTCTACAGCATGAATGTCTGCTTTTTCTATTGCATCAAGAATTCATCCTCTTCCTCCACTAGGTTCAGAACGGCAAACAAAAGCTCTTATTTTGTGCAAAACCACAAAGGAGAAAGATTTGGTGTGTAGGCCCTCCAAAGCTGAGAGGAGACAGAAGCCTCCAGAGTCCCAGGAGGGTTCAAGCACAGCATGCTCCTCTCTAGGAGTAGAACTGAGCTATGGAGCTGGCATGGGGCTCACAGCATGCCCCAGAAGCTCTCTTTTGCAGATTGTTATAAACTGGACATTTGAGAGTATGGATCACAGAAAATAAATCCCACTACAGAGAGAGCACTTTCCCACTTTATTCAAAATGGGATAGAGAGGAGGATGCCTATCAAGAGGTGTCCAAACTGAAAGGGCTTAGGATCATCCTGCCATTCAGGCAGGGTACCCTGTGGTGTTTCTACCATCAAACTGGTTGGGAGTCCAGCCATGAGGCATCTCCTGTGGATTCAGATCAGCAAATCCCATTCTTTGTTCCTTGACAACAGGACAAGCTTTTCCTGCCATCCTGCCACTCCAAGGTGTACCGTGAACTGGGAAGTTCCATGTGTGTTTGTAATGTTTTGATTTCTGTTGCAGAGCCAAAGTTTCCCAATCATCTTCCTTCAGTCTGCAATAAAAGCACATAGTGGAAGACTCGTGGCATGCAAGCCTGCAAAAACGTACCGATTCCTTCTTGGGCTCCCTGTCCAGGTCCAGCCGAAGCAACGAGTGGTTGACCTTCAGGGCCAAAGACAAGGCCATCAGTCCCCCAGTCTTGATCTCATTTTCCCGCAGGTCCAGCCGAAGCAGGCGAGGACTCTCTGCAATGAATTCTGCCACAGCTACAGCCCCTGGACAACAAGGGACACCCAGTGAGCCTCATACCCACAAAATAGAGACTTCGCCTGTGGTGGCATCTCTGCCACTGGAGAAGGGGTGGCAGAGAGCCACGTGACTCAGGGATGTGGCAAGGAATGGCTTACCCTCACAAGTCAGCTTGGTTGAAGCCAAGCCCAACCTCAGCACTGAGCGGTTGCTGATGAGCCCATTCTTTAGGTTACGGACTCCTTCGTTGCCAATGGGATTGTGACCCAGGTTCAGGGTTTCTAGGCTCTGAGTGTGAGGCTGAGGATACAAACAGGGAATGCTGTGGGTTACTGTGTTCTTAGTTCAAGCACTGCTCAAGAAATTAAACACCTCCCCAATGTATGGCTTTTTTGTGTGAAAGTATGGCCATCTCAAGCAAGCCATAAACCCAGTAACTTATATCAGAACCTGACAGGAAGCTGAAACTTTACTTCAAATCTCAGGTCTACTTCCATATCCTGCAGGCAAAGTAGAAGACAGAGCAGACTCCACAGAGCAGACTCCACTTTTCACAGAAATGAAATGAAATGAAATGAAATGACAGAGAGGGTCTAGTCTCGTTTTTAAAGGGTGTTTTAAAACTGAATGTTCATTTCTGTGAAAAGTTCTTAGCCATGGTCTTCTGTTGCTTGCTAGACTCTCTCTGCCACAGCCGGCTTTTGGGCTTTTTGAATGCCTGGGTGGGAAAATGGTGGTGGCAGCCCTTTAGTGCTTCCCCTGAAAGGAACACTGAGAGAGTACAGGGGGTTGGTGCTTCTTTTGCATTCTCCTGTGACAGACTACGCTCTCACCTTTTGCCACTCTACTCAGTGAAGGTGATAGTTCGTTTTTGATGAGTTAACACTGTACTTTAACTTTTATTTTAAAAAAAAATCCCTGTCCCTGTCTCTGAGTAGAGTAGCAAAAGGCCTTTTTTGAATTCTTGGGTGAGAAAATGAAGGAACTGGTGGCAGGGACAGCTGGCCCTCTGAAGCAGTGCTGGTGCTTCCCCCTCTCGGTGGAATGACCCTCGACATCCACAGGTCATACTAAAATCCATAATTTTGGCCCCAAACTTGCCCTCAACGTACACATGAGATCTGACTTACATACAAGTATATACAACAACTGTTTCAGGTGTTTTATTGTACATTACTGAGCAGATGGGCCCACCTCTCTGCAGCGAGCACCTGCAGCTCATCAATGGAGTTCAATATTTGCATGCAAAAGAACTGAAACAGAACCCCTGGAATCTCTAATTCAAGGAGATGTGTTGAAAAGACTGGGAAAGATACCCTGAACCTGGAAAGAGCAGCTACTCCTGGCCTAGATGACCAACGATCTTGCCTTGCACATTCACATAAGCTGGCTAAGAGGAAACAGGGCTCCAAAAGCAAAGAGGAGCATTAAAGCAGAGGGAAGAAGGAAAGAGCCCGGTAGTGCAATTTCTGCTTTGCATGCAGATCTCGGGTTCAACCTCAGGCATTTCCAGTTAAAAGGAACAGATGACTACAATGATCTTCTCTCAGTACCCTGGAGTTTGGCTTGCCAGTCAGTGTAGATAATCTTGATCTAGACAGCCTCATGACCTGACTCAATCTAAGGCAGGTTTCTATGTTTTGTTAACAGAGGCCAGTAGAATTCAGCACAGCATCTGGTTTTCGGTCAGAGAATGACTCACCAGTGTCATCCCCATGTAGGCCATGCCAGTGTGAGTCAGCTGATTGTTCCATAGCACCAGCGTGACAAGGCCTTTCCGCTGCTCCTTCAGCCCCTCACAGATGTATGCCAACCCTGTGAACCAAACAACAAAACAGTGAAGACAGTGAGTGAAGACAGAAGAGAACTGTAAAGCCGGTGGGTGGGTGGGTATCTGTCAGCTGTTCTCCATCCTCCTGACACCCCTAGCACCTGTTTAGTCCTGAGATCACCACGGTCTGACACAAGTACACAAGTCGTCACAACCAGGATCTAGAAAAGTTACTTTTTCAGAACAGAATCTGGGTTTGATTTGGGTTACAGGATATGGGAACTGTAGCCTAGAAAAGTTAACTCTTCCAAGCTCTGATCACAACATGTGGGGGAAAAAAGTGCATCTGTTGTCTCATCTAATCCACTTTTTGTAGAGTAGCCACAGAGAAGCCACACTCCCCATGTTTCTACAGGTGCACCTATGAGGATGGAGGAACACAGAGAAAGGCTTTCCCAGCAGATGTCAAAACACAGGAAGGTTTGGGTGGGAGAATATGGTCCTTCATAAAACCTGCACCTGAGCCATACAGGTACAGCCTATTGAGGTCTGGGATGGGGCAAATACAGCCCCAGACCCTTTGAAGTTGCTCACTCTGAACAGGACTTCCCATGCCATAAGAAACTAGAAAGCCTGCCACAGGAATCCCTCACCTGAGTCCAGAATGTGGTTGTTCCTTAGGTCCAGGATCTGAATGTAACAGTTGAATTTCAAGAGATTGCCAAGCTGAGCAGAGTCTTGAAGGCTGTTCAGCTTATTGTCAGCCAGGTAAAGCTCCCGTAGATTCATGTTCATTTTCAGAGCCGTTGCTTAAGAAGAAAAAATTGCAAAGGGAACAACAAAATCAGTATGTGGGATGTGCCAGCCTTTGATTTGGCTTTTCGGCGACCACCAGTTGTCTGCCTGCCCAATCTGTTTGCAACTCTGCCTCCATAGTAGAGCTTGTGAAAGCTGTTGGGTTTCTTTTCTTCTTTTTTTTCTTTTGGACCATATGATTCCCAGAACCGTCTTGCCTACATGGCCAGTATGCCAAATACGCAAACAAGCAAAGGGAGAGAGAAACCCTGTGTCCTTAATTTGGCCTTACCCTAAATTGGTCCGCCAGACAAATAGTGTAGCTCTGGCCTAGATTTTCTGACAAGCTGAACAATGTGATCTGTCTTCTCCTGTTATCCCTTGCTGAGCGATCTGTAAAAGTGGGTTACAATTTCCTGCAGACAAGGAAAGGCCAACCAATCCCATGGCCGAAGCATGGACAGGGAATATGAAAAAGGATATGCTCCCCCCAAATTTCTCATCTTTAGCTAGTTCTCTATCCCCCAGAGAAACAAGAGGCGGTATGAAAGAAAGGCTGAAACTGAGTGAAAGGTGACTGATACACAACAAAAATGACAGCCAGGACCAGAGAGGGAGCAAAATCTGAGGAAAAGGTGCCTCTGTTACACTAGGCCAATGCAGGCAAAACATGGCCTACGAACCCCATTTTGCCCACCTTAGGGGCCCTGGGGACAAAATCTGGGGGACCTGGGGTCAAATTATTTTCCCCCAAAATCTTCTCTATGGGAGTTGGAGTCACTTTCATTGGGGGGGCTTCGCCATTTTAAATCCAGGGAATGCCTTCTTTAAAACCAGAAGTGACTTCTGAGCACTTAAAAAAGACTTCTCCTGGATCTAAAATACTAAAAACATGGCAAAATAAGGCAACATTTGGGGACACTTTTTTTAAGCTTTTAGTGGTGGAGGTACAGTTCTCCAAGGTCTCCTGGGGGAGCTAATGTGGCACCCAAAGTTTCCCACTCCACCCTCCTAGACAGACACACTCATTGCCATGCAACGTGGCAGGGACTCACTGGTGAGGACTGTATTCCCCATGGGTGGAGGCAGAGGAGGAAAACTGATACACTAGTTAAGCACTAAATCCTTCATTTTGCTCATTTGTAGAAGCTTGGGGGGAAAAATCACAAGGTCAAATGGAGCCTGGCATTTGTCCTTGAGCTCACAGGACACAGCCGCAATGGTAACCAAAGGAGACTCTCTTTCAAACTTCATTCATTATTGCTACAGGTTTGCATTTTAAATTCCTGAGGCTGGCTTCAATTCATTATTAAAGCTCTCAGCAAGAATGCAAGAACTTTGCCACTGGTGTTGTATTCTGTAAGTTTAATGCTACCCCTCTTGGTACCTCTCACCAATCTTAAGAAGCACAAAAGACCTCTTTCACTGCCAGCATCCAAAATTAACAGTGATTCCTAGCTTTCATTCTCGAAAGCACAAACATATGCAGATGCTGAACAGGGCTCCCATCTAGCAGTTCAATCCAGCAGATAAAAAAAGTTAAATATTCACACTATAAACAACAATAGAGCACAACATCTAGGCCATCAGATTTAGGGTCCACCAAATGGTTCCCTTGATAGCTGAGGGCCTGTCCTGTTCTTTAAAAAGAAGACAATTGAAGTTCTCTAGTAAGAGTGGAATGCATGTTTAATTAATACTGGAGTGGGGTTGGGGGGGGGGAGAAGAGAATTCATGAGCATAATTGGGTTCTAGTTTGCCAAAGATGAACTAACCTCACCTGATGACTTCCAAAAGCTGCATGATGACTCACATAGAAACAGATTTCTGCCAAAGTAAAAAAATGGGCTTGTGCCATTTTGCTTTTAAATGGGAGGGGTTAGCCTTATGTGCCTCATGTGGACAGACAAGCAATTGTGAATGGCACAAAGACAGAAAAAGAGACAGCTCAAAAACTTCCAAACTGAGAGGCCAACAGTGATTAATTTGCTCATTCAGAGGGGCTTCAATTCCCAATGGAACCACATGCATAACCTTCCCCTTATCTTTTCTACTGTCCTACTGGTCCCTTGTGCTTTTTCCTCTCTTGGCCATGAACAAGTCTCAGTCATCACACAGAAGGAAGTGGGAGGTACTCACACAACATAAAATTTCTACTTTAGCTCCTGGTCCTCTCTCTGACCAAAGAGAGCCACAGAACTTCTCATCTCCCACTATGCCTTTTTCCTGTTCCCTCTACTTTGTTAACTAAGAGATCCTGACTGGCAGATGCTAACGAAGCAGCTAGTGAGGAAGCTTAGAAAGCAGCATCAAAATACAGGGCTGCCTTGCCAGTTATCACCAAAGATTTCACTCTGGGGAATCACTACAATCCTCCAGTCAGTTGCAGCCCAAAAGGGTAATCTTTTCAAGTTCTGGTGATACCAAATATTAACTGTACACACACAGGCTGCTCCTAAGCCACCCTTATAGAAACAAGCCACCTACAAGCCAACTGCATTCACCAGGGTGGGGTAGGGTACAGCTACAGCTAAAAATACAGAGGGGAAAAAATAAGAGATAAACTGGTACACAGAGAGAGAAAGAGCAACTCAAACTACTCACCTAGCAACATGAGGGGACGCCCGGACAGGCTTGCATTCTCCAGGTGCAGCACAGCCAGGCTGTTGCTGATACGCAAAGCACGTGCCACAAATGGCGCAGAGTGATCCAGCAGTGGCGTATTGCGGGCATCCAAGTACTGGAGACAGTTTGTCTGTAAGGAAATGCAAGAGTCAGGGAGGCACATGTCTGCATCGTCTGTTTTAAAAGAGTGTGATGCTATAAGTGCTGTGAACATTTTTCTTCCCAGTTCAGGACACCTTCACTCAAGGCACCTTTTGCCAAACCAATGTTCTGAAACAAGCTATTACATTACTGAGTCATTAGTTTCTGTTGCTATCATTATGCACATTCAAGTCAACTTTGACTTATGGCAACCCTACCATAAGGTTTTCTTGGCGGGACTTGTTCAGAGAGGACTTGCCATTGCTTCCTTCTTAGGCTGAGAGAGTGTGACTTGCCCAAAGTCCCCTAGCGGGTGGTTATAGTAAACCCGTGGTTTCCCAAAGTATTGGCCCAAGGCTTAAGCCACTACACCACAGTTGCTCTTCAGGCAGGGCCTAATGTGGCGGGGGGGCGGGGAATGGGCTCCAGATATTGTTGGGAGCCATCAGGCCTCACTGCTAGCCATGATAGCTAGGGCTGATGACAGCTGCAGTCCAAGGACATCTGGAAGGTTGTAATTTACCCACCTCCACCCACTCATTGTCAGAAGGATCCATGCTATTGGACAGAGTAGTAGGCTGCAGCTTTAGAACCTGTGACAAAAGGACTTGTCTTGAGAGAAGAGTATGAGGAAAAGGACTCTCTTTTGTTTTCACCACAAGGCAGTTCTACTGCAAAACAAACTACTGACCAACATTAGACGTGTGCCAGGGAAACTGACTTTTCCATGTGGTCTTGGGGACAGTTCAACAATGGGGCATCTGCTCTGCAGGCACACAGCCCTAGACTTAGTCCCTGCTATTTCCTCAGACAGCAGATCTCAGACAGCAGACCCCCCCAAAAAAAAAACCTGCCGCAGACTCTACAGAAGGGCTTCTAGTCAGAGTTGACAGTAACAGGCCCAATAATTTCACTCAGTTCACAGCAGACTTATCTGCACAAATATAAGGTAGTGTTATATACAGGGGTATTTGTGAGCCAGAACAATGTAGTGATTTGAGTGTTGGACAATGGAAGACCAAGGTTCAAATCCCCACCTGGCCATGGAAACCCACCAGGTGACAATGGGCAAATAACACTCTTTCAACCTTGGAGGAAGGCAATGATAGCAACCTTCTTCACAATAAATCTTGCCAAGAAAATCTCAAGACAGGGCTGCCATTAAGTAAGAAACAAGAAAAACAAGACCAAACCTCCAATCTCAAATGCTCAGATCCACAAAGAATAATGAAAGAAAAACAAAACTAGGTTGCAGTATCATTCGAGGAGGATACCCCTTCACCACTACAGTTTCGCCACTACTCCTGAACATTCTCAAGTGTCAAGCAACAAATGGGTGCTACAAAAAGAAAGAACAGCAGTTGCAGGATTAGTCCTCGGCCCACGATTCCTCTCAGCTGGGTCTAGCTTTTCACTGGTGGCAGGGAAAAACGTTCTACTGGCAGCTAGAAACAGCAAGAGCAATAAGCTTGTTAACGCAGGAGATTATCAAGTTCCTGAATGGGCAGAGAATGGCAAAGCGGTTTATCCTCCCTGCAAGGGAGCTGGGTCCCACTGGGGTCCTGATGTCTGCAACAGGCACCACACAAAGCGGCGCAAATGAGTCTGCATTCCTCTCACCGGGCTGGGGCTGGGGCGGGGGAAATATGTTGCTCACTAGGCCCATGAAATTGTGGAGAATTTGCCAATTCTCTGCCTTAAAACAAAAGAGCTTTCCACTCCCTTCTCCCCCCCAAAAAAAACCCTGCAGAGAGAGGGGAAATCTAATGCCTTTTATGGCACTGACTGGCACTGGGGGTTGTAGTTTGACAATAAAGCTTGGACTGTGCACAGAAGATGCAGATTCAGCCTCCATTCAGCCTTTTTCTCCTATGCTGCCTGCAAGCAATGCAATTAAAAGCTGGGGAGGGGAACACACATTCCAATACAAACCTTCCTCATCATGTGAGCAGCAGCTTGCCAACCCCGAGTGCCAATGTGTTTGTTAAAGGAGATGTTGAGGTGTGTGGCCGACTCATAGTATTCAATCATATCAAACAGTGCTGAGGCACCCTGGCAATAACAAAAAAGGGGAAAGGAGGAGGGATAAACATCAGTCTCGAGATAGAACTCCACTGGTGAAATACAAAACACTTGCTTTGGGTGCAAGCTAAACTGGGGTGTGAAATGGGAAAGTTCGTATGGCTCAGCAAGGCCTCCTAAGTTAATGTGTGACTACATGCAAGTTTTCTTTGCAATCTGAAGTAAGATGTGATTTTCAGGGCAGTTGATCAAAAGCAGGAATCAGCTTCCTCAAAGCATTCAGCCCAAATTCTGTGTGCATCCTCTTGGAAACAATTCCTGTTACGTTCAGTGAGGTTTAATTCCAGGGCCCATTCACACTACAGTTATAGCAGTATGATTCCACTTTAATTGCCATCATCCCACCCTATGGAATCCTGGGATTTGTAGTTTAGGGGACAGAATTCTCTGCCAGAGTACCTGATCAAACTACAAAGTCTTGGATTCCATAGGATGTAGCCACGGCAGTAAGGTAGAATCACAGTGCTATAACTGCAGCATGTGAATGTGACATGCGCACAAAACTACAGCACGCTAGCAAGAAAGCTGCCCTCACAACTCATTATGGACCCCATACTGCAGCTTAACACAATTCAGTACATTCAAGCCAAGGAATATTAGTGTCAGGGGAAATATCTGGACACATGTAACGCTGCCCACTTAGCAGCAACTGGCCAGAAGAGCCAGTAGACATGTGCATATATTTCTGAATAAAAGTCTGTATCCTGAGTAGTTAGAATCCGCATTATCAGCAAGCAGCAAAGGGTCTACATCTATTAAAAGACCCTCAATAATTATTCCACTTGAAAAGGTTGTTTTATATATTTAACTTTATATCAATTACCGGTATATGCACTGTCCCAGATGTCTAAAACTTTTAGAGCAGTGTTTGCTTTTACTAACTTCCTTACATGTGTATGTGCCAATATTTATATAATGATATAAAAATGACATGATTAGTGTTTTCCTTAAAATATTGGCCTGAACTTTAAATTTAAATTATTCCAATTTGATAACGGAATGATTCACAGCTACACCACCTGTAATGAAGCAGAAATGCCTGTATTCTATTAAGTCAACTCTTAATTGCTTTTTCCCATACCAGAGTTTCACATTACTGTGTAAGAGAAACGACTAAAACGAAATATCCCAGATGATTTCTTTATTTCATTTCTGCACTGCCAGATTCAAAGGAGGTGGGAAGAAAACAGAATCAGGAAATGGCCCCAGGCAACTGAAGGACTAGTTATGGCCCTGAAAAACCAGTAACGCAAGGCAAAGCGACAACTTAGAGCAGCCTTGCTCCAGATGTCAAGCACAAATGATTTATTTTGAGGGGCTGGGTCAGTCAACCTCACCAATAAGCTTGTTGAGAGAAAAGTACCAAATCAGCATGTTGTATTCAGGCATGACTGATACCATTTGTATGAAGAGAGAACCAGATTTCACTGGAGCCAAGAAATCTTCTGGAGAACTCTTGACAGGTTGTCTGCACCAAAATTTTGCCAACTGTGACATTTTTTTTCAGATCCCCCGAGCTGAAAGGACAGGTTCCTTATCTGCAACTGTGGACTATCTGTACCCTCACACAAATGAGTTGCAAGGGTGTGGCACAGCAACCACAATGAAGAAGTGTTCGGTTAGACTGAGGTTCTTTATCAGGCTGCCAGGCTGAATATGTAACAAGCCTCTGTTGCTTTAATGTTTAGCAGATCCCTGATCAGGAAGATCTACCATAAAGTTTTGTCAGGTGAAAATATGGAACCTCTTCTCCCTCACCTCTTATAACCTTCTGCCCACATGGGCAAAAGGTTACTGGAGGAGAAGGAAAAGCATTCCACTCCATTATTGTAGCTAGATACACAGCTAAAAGCATCCTCCCTGACTTCACAGGGGTTTTCAGGAGGTACCAGAGGATGATGTCATTACTCTGCGCCCAACTACAGGAATGGAGATAGGGGTTTTCCTGTCCTCACCCATGCCCTACCTTCCATGTGCTAGTAAACAGCTGTGGTCAGGGGAGGGGGCTGCATTAACTAAAAGATGGGTTAAGGACTGAGGGAAGAGTGATGATGCAGTTCTGCTGATGAAACTTCACAGTAAGCTTTCCTGATTGAGGATCTGCTAAATTTTAAAGCAACAGGCCTGTTCCATATCCAGCCTGACAACCCTAGGTCTGTATAACAAAAGGCTCAAGAACAGTAAGTTTTGTATGATGTAGAAGTATAGGGTTTTGCCTTGTTAACTATTCATAAGGACATGGTGGCAGGGGACACACAAATGTTTCTTATACATCTATGTATGTTACATACATCTTCATCTAGGTTTGTTTGCTCCAAATCTACTATTTTGAACTGGAGCCGCTTAAATATCTCTTCCAGGGCCTCACAAGCTTTGTAATCCAACTTCTCCCCTGGAAAAGTAAAAACACAGTGTTAGGTTTGCAAGGCTCCAGTTCATAAGATTTCATCATTAGGCACAGAGTACACTAAATACTGGAAGTGGGATGAGAGTGGACTACTGAAACCCAGGAAGTCACAATTTGGGATGTAGGGAAAAGAGAAAGGGAGAGAGAATGAGAGAATATGAATCACCCTCAATGCTCAGGTCCAGGTGTGAAGTCAAAGAAGAGAAAAGGAAAGAGGGGAAGGGGAAGAGAAGAGGAAGGATGGACAAATTCTGATTTTCTTGATAACTAGGAACTTTTTTCTACATGTACAAGAAAGTGAACTCAAATCTCTTCTCTGTAAAATGCATATTTCTAACTGTTCAGTGGATATGAAGAATGTTTACAGGCCTGGCTTTCATTTCTGTCACAGAGCCAGATAACTTGAAGCGGCTGCTGATTCTCCTCCTCCTGCCCCATCACATACCATCTGCTCAGCTGTCATGTGCAGCTTCTTGCTTTTCTGCTCCAATGAAGTCTCTATCCTCCCAGGCCTGAGGCTCTGGCAATTCTTCTGCCCTGCTCAGTAGACCCAGCCTTTCTCAGACAACTGAGGTTTTACAGGCAAACTTGGTACACAAACACACCCTGAAGTCAGCTACCTGCCTCTGCAGCACAAACAGGATGTTTACCAATGTGTTTGGAAGGAGGGAGTCTGCAGCTATGAAACCAGGTGAGAGAGTGAGACAATAGATACAAATCAGAGAATCTTAAGGAGCTGGAAAGGATCACAGGGGCCATCTGGTCCAACCCCTTACCATGCAGGAATGCACAACTAAAGAACCCCTAAAAGAATGTCGTCCAACCTTTGCTTAAAGACAGAGAGTGCACCACTATCTGATAGGTCTAACAGTAAAAAAAGTCCTTTCTAATGTCTAGATAGAATCTCTTTTCTTGTACTTTGAATCCACTGGTGCATGTTCTATTGTCTGTAATCATTTCTTCCTCTACATGACATCCCTTCAGATATTTAAAGATGGCTATCGTGCCACCTCTCAGTCATCTCTTCTCCAAGCTAAATGACCCCATGTAGCTCCAATCAAATGTGTAAGTGTGTATGTGTGCGTGCATGCGTGTGCATGTGTCTGCCTCATGCTGGAAAGATTTTATCTATGTCTGCAATGTGTTTGTCTGCACAGGCCAACATGGTTACACAATCTGGCCCCCTTCCAAATATTTGCAAGCTTATTTTTAAAATATTTAAATTGGGGACCACAAAAAGGGATAGTGAGTATGAATGAAAATATGGGTGGAGAAAGGAGAGCAGAGAAATATTGGCAGATCAGCAAAAGTCTGTGCCAACTTTGGAGCACCACATTTCATGAGCTCACCAACCAAAAGAAGACTTCTGCATTCACCAATTTTCATATTATATCTTAGATGGCTCCAGAATTAGCAACAATGATCATTCCCCCCCAGCCCATCGTCCCCTAAAAGTAACTACTCTCAAATACCAGTAAATGGGATATTCCTGACAAAGAAATTTGGGGGATCACATCCACAGAACAATGCTCACAGCAGGCAAGAAATCACAATTTCCACTGTTTCAGTAGTTGGCTTGGGAACATACCTTTCAGATCCAAGCAATCTATCCTGGGTGAAAGGTCCTTAAATTCCTGTAAGAGAGCAGAATAGATTAATGATACAGAAGGGGACTGATCTGAGACTAGCAAGTATGGAGAGTAGGACAGGACTGTACATTATCTCTCTGTTTCAAACGATCCAAATACACCAAGTGATATCTAGCTCTCACTCTGATCCAGATTCAGGAACCAGCTCAGGACTACTAAAGAACCAAGAAGCTATGTCCCTTTCCACATTACATCATCTGTGGGTGTTTTTCCCCATTATAAAATTTTGAAGTACCTCTCCCAAGGCTTAGTTACAGTCCATAGGAACTTTAATCTAAAACATGTTAGTATTTTTGGTACAACCCACCAATAGAATGTGGCCTCCAGGAATATCTTTGAAATTGAATTTGACCTTGGAATTTTAAAAAGGTTCCCCATCCTTGCACTAGTAGATCACCAAGCTCCCCGGGCCTCGTCTGCATCTTCTTCTCAGACAAAGAAAACAGTTCTGGGACCAACACAAAGACCTGTCTCACGCTGTATTTCTCAGGTGAGTGCAATGGGACATGCACTTCATGAAATGGATGTGGCATATGTGCAAAACATTTTAGGTTCAATCCCAGGGTGCGGGGTGGCAGGATTTCCAGGAAAGTGTAGGTGTAGGAAGATCTGGAACCCACAGGAGAGCTGTGCTGTCTGCCCGCAAGGACAATACCAAGCTAGATGGAGCAGTGTTTTGATCCAATACAAAGCAACTTCATCTGTTCCTAATTGACTAAATCCACCCAGAATAACCCCCTGGAAAGGCCTGTGATTCAGTCTCAAGAGAAGATCATAGTCTTTGGGCCAGCCTTTATTTTAGCATTACTGACTTCAGTTCCAGTTGTAACCAGCTCTTTCTGCAGTGTTTCTGAAAACCCACCTCTTGCTTTCACAGCCAGATCTGATCAATGTTTGTCCTGTACACTTAAGGGAATGCACGTACCTGGATCTGCTTCAGTAGTTTGGGTATCTGCTTGCAGTTCAATTTCTGACAGGCCTGCTTGTAGGCGGTGAGAATTTCTTCCACAGTCACATTCTGAGCTGAAAAAGGGAGAGGAAAGGGGGAATCACACCAATGGTTACCAGTCCACTCCATCTCTGCCAGCTATACAACGTATTGCAACCTCCCTCCCATCCAGGCATCCTCCAAAAGTACAGGACTGCAAACCAAACTGCCTCCAAATCTTCAGCCAGTTTATGAAGAAGAGAGAGGAGGCAGAAAGAGGCAAGCCCGTCAGTGAGTGACTGAGGTTTAAACACCAACAAATATAGTTCCAGCCAGAAAAAGTTACCTTTTGTACTACCACTTCCCCAAATGCCAGCTGGAGAAATCTGGGAGAGGTAATCCAAAACGTAACTTTGCCAAGCTCTGGAATGTAATTGCAAGGCTGGTGTTAAAGAAATTAAATACCACACTTTACACTTTTATCTTATATCTGAAGGAAAGCTTGAAAAAAAAATCTCCAAATCTCTAGTGCCAGCCTTTGGTTTCTAGGATTTTTCCAGCCGTGTCAGGAGGGCTAAGGTTTTTGCTGGTGTTAGCAGATGTTGCATAACAGGGTGATTTGCCAGAATTCTGACAGAAGCCACAAAGGGCTGTTCACTGAGGCAGGGAATTGGGTACTTGAGGCCCACATCACCAAATCAGGGCCAGGTGCACAATGCAGCCAATTCAACACAGGCTGCTGGATTCTCTCACTGCTGAAACACTCCTGTGTAAGCAGGAGCAGCAAGATCTCCACCCTTAGCACTCACAAAGTGCACTTCATTTCAGGTGCTCTGAGCTGCATCACGTACAACTTTTCAGAACTTCGTACATGAGCTGCATAAGATGGGGCCTTTTAAGATCAGAGGCTTCTTATACCAGCTCCCCAAGCCAGTTTATTTTAACCTAGTATAAAACCAGGACAAACAGAAACAAAATCTGGGACTTTTCAGTCAGTCTATATACACAGCACTCTCAGTCATGGAAACCCACTGAGTGGATCTTGGGCAAGTCCTGCTCTCTCAAACTCAGAAGAAGATAATGGCAAACCCCCTCTGAATGGATCTGGCAAAGAAACCCCTGTGACAGGTTTGTCTTAAGGTCACCATAAATCTATAACAGCAGCAGCAGCAGCAGCAGCAGCAGCAGCGGCGGCGGCGGCAACAATGGGATGCCCTGGTAGTTTTAGCATAAATTTCTCATACTGCCCTAAGAAGAGGTATCTGTCTGTCTGCTCTCTCATCCCCATTGACCTTCTCTCTTTACAAAAAGGAGGCTATGTCTTGGGCAGACGGCAATTATAGATCTATTCTTAAGGCAAAAGTTCTTGGCATCCCTTAAAAGCTGCCTTTGGATTCTCAGAAACCCTGGATTAAGCAGCGTCAGTTTTGTGGTTTAACTATGAAGCCCCGGGCTGGCATGTAGACAGAGAGAAGTCACGAAAGAGACACAAACCCCCGAGCAGACGGAGGGCAACTTTGAAGGCTGCGGAAGCTGCTCTTGAGTGAACAACCGGCTCTACATCACAGAATGGAGCCTGTCGTACAGGGATCCAATTACAAGGTTGTAATCTGGCCTGGATTAGTGGAGCAGAACTAGCCTTCCACCCCCACCCTACAGCCCAGGTCAGGGAACGGATAATTCTGCCACTCACATAATTATTGGGAAAGACTAGAAATTTCCAAACGGCTGCAGCTGTTCCACACTTCCATTTTAATAGCTTTTAAGCACAAAAGAAAAGAGAGGAAAAAAGAACTCCATTCTATTTCACACTTACCTGTTTTTTTTAATCTAAGCATAGTGTGTTTTGTGGCAAGAATCTGAATAAACAATGAAGCCCATCTCTACATTTACAACATATTATTCATCTCAGTGTGATTTCTTAAGGCTCAGCATGGTTTGAGGGTTGTTTATTATAGCCAAAACCTATTTCAAAGGAAATCCTACAAAGGAATATACTCTGAAATACATCGATAGTGTTAAACAGACAGACAAGGTTGGTTCAAAATGGTTCTTCAAGGCAGTGTTAACTTTGCCATATGGGAATAAAGAACAGCAACTCAAGAAATGTAGGATATTAGACCTTGATGGAACTTCCTCTATCCATCTCCGCTTCTCCAGGAAGCCGTCCCCCTCCCTTAGCCAGCAAACACTGGATAAACTCATGCTACTAGTTTGCAAAGGCATTCCAGCAAACAGAGACTTCATGCAAACCTGGCTTGTTGGCAGTGTGAGAAAAACTCATTTTTGGACTTGCATGGCATACAGCTGAATATGGAAAGAAGCCAGGGCTTTTCACAAGACTGGACCAGAAAGTGCACATCAGTGCACACTGAGCATTTCTCCAGTTACCACAAAACAATGGAGCGATAATGACCAGAAACAAGGGAGGGGAGGGCTCCTGGACCTTTCACAGGTTCACTGGGAAGGGAATTTTGGCAAGTGTAGCTTTACTTTGAAACTTGAAAGCAATACCTGCAGCAATTCCTTCTTCTAAGTAAGTCTTAGTGGCACAGAAACCTAGCCACTTATTGCATCTAGACCACTCTAGCTTTGCAACCTTAGCTGCAGCTTTTCAAAAATCAACTTTTGCAAAAAGTAAAAACAAAGGCTGGCCCAAGTAGTTCCTCTAGGACTTTCAGCATGCCAAGAAGCAACCAAGCAACCAAATGTTTATATTGTTTTAGTTTTTAGGTATCACTTGTGTATATCAGAGGTGAGCCAAATACAGTTTTGGGATCACATGTTGCAGCCTTCATCCCCTCCAGACTGCCCAGGCTCCTCCGGCCAAAGAAGGCATGAACTGAAAGGATGCAGCTAGAAAGAAGGCAATCAGGGTACTGCCACACCCACCCACAGGAATTCTGCTGCCACCCATGAAATTTTCCTTCAGGTTCCAAATTTGTGGCATCACAGTCACTTAAAATTTCAGTTAAGCATTCAGAAATAGTGCTTAGGCATCTAAATCAAAGGAGCAAGCCAAGTGACCAAGGGAAAGCAAACACAGCACATATGAGAAATCTAGGTGTGAATGATTTTCACTGCCTCACTCTCTGTAATGGTAGAAATCTGGGGACAGAAGGAAAATCTCATTGGAGTCAAAATTTTATGGGGAAGCAATGCTTTCATTTTGTCTTTTCAATAGCTACACTCTTGGTGAATTGCTGATCCTGGAAACCTCCAAGAGTAGCAGTTCATAGGTGCAATAGTTGGGGTGGGGAGGTCTGCACTGTTTAACATTTTGAAAAATACTTAGTTTTCAAAATCTGAATTTTTTAGTTTGGAGTTTGTTTTTTTTGCAAGCTACCAGGCCACCACAGCATTCTGGCAGTGAAAAATCAGGGCCCAAACCTGCCACAGTTGCCCACCACTGCATGTACATGTCACACATAAGCACATCCCTCACAACTCTGTTCAATCAAGAGAAGTCCAAAGTATGTGGGTAGCTATCTTCTTTAACGCTGAGTCACTTGTTCCCAACTTAGCTAGATATTTTTACTCCCTGGAGTCTCCACATTTCCAGTCCTTTTTGTCAGTTTAAGGAGGAGATTTGCTTCCCATATAGACTGATACGTAAGGAATAAAATGCTCTGTGAAGTACACATTAGGAGATTTCTGGTTTTAAAAGCAAAGCTCAAAAGCTACAGATCAGCAGATGGCCTTTGTTCCAGCTATCTGCGGGGAAAAAAACCCAGAACCCTCTTGTAACCCAACACACCTTTCCAGGTAAACGTTCATTTACCCAGGGCTAACAAATCTAAGTGGCGACAGCATCATTCCCTGTCCTCTCTTCACCTGTGTTTCTCAACCTCCCTAAGTCTGTCTAAATGCACATATCCGTAAATTACCACTGGCGTGACCAAACACACTACAACTAGAGAAATTCATTTCCTCTTAACTTCTTCTCGGTCTCCTTAAAATACATAAATCAAGTTTTAATCACACACAGAGACACATCAACCACATCATTCCCATTTTACACAACATCATGAAATTTTAAAAGAAAATCTAGCTGTAAAGTGAAACTAGCAGAATGACAGATCATCATATAGTTTGTTGTCTTTCAAAAATTCCAAGAAGTCACAACCTAAAGCAGCTGCTTAATTCCAGCTCACAGTGAAGCTGAGCCTGTGTTTACTCTTTACTGTCAATAACACAGAGGACTTTTAAACAGCCCCAAGCATTTTGGTTGCCTTTATTTACCCACGGGATAGTGTAAAATATGTTCCTACATATTCATTTTATGGATGGAGAACTGAAGCTTTTTTTTTTTTAAAGGTAGTTTGATTAAAGGCACCCCATGGCCCCTAAGTACATAAAACTAGATTTGCACCAACTTTTTAATCACCTGGGGCATGCTTTCCTTGTCTGATATCTACGTCTTTTGTTTTCTTGTAATCTGAGCTCATGCACACATACACAGCAAAGCGCAAAACTATACCCTGGCAGCCAGCAGCAACAGCACTACCAAAGTGTCTTTCCAGTCTCAGTTCTGGAGATACAGAGCGCCTTTACACTACATTGGTATGGCAGCCATAATACCATTTTAACTGTTACGAGTCCAGGCTGCAAAATCCTCTGACTCATAGCTTGGGACCTAGACTCTACACGATTCTGTAGGATGGAGTCATGACTGCAAAGGTGGTTATCAAGCTGCTCCCTATATGTAGACCCTTGGCCTAAGCAGAAACACTAAGAGAGGCTCGGGTAGAGCTCTCATCTTAGCTGTTGCTCATTTCGATGCCCTTCCCTTGTGAGGGGCAGATGTTTCACACCTGGGTGGAGAGGGAGAGGCATGTTTGCACAAGCAAGATAGCACGGCACAGCAATGGTAGCAGTGGGTGAGCGACCTGAAAAGAAGGATATGCCTCCTGCTGCACTTTGGGTTCTGAACAACATCAGCCCATGGAACGATTAGCCAGAAGGAGTTTGGGCCATCCAAACTCTTGGACTGAAACTCCCAGAATCCCACAGCCAACATGGCTGCTGTCCAAGGTGGCTGGAGAATTCTGGAAGTAGCAGTCTTGGGAAGAAAATTTCCCCAAGCTCTGGTACAAAGAATTGACAGGAAAAGGAGTTTTGAACAAGGATGACAGCTGATTCTGAAACACAGACAATCTGAGCCTAGCTCTACTTATGGTGGAACCTCACTGAACCAAATACATGTTCACACAGTTACAGTCTTAATTCATGAAACCGCCTGGCTTTTAGTGTGATTAAGCACACTTAGAAGAAGAAGAAGAAGAAGAGATGATGATGATGATGATAGTTGTTGTTGTGTACCTTCAAGTCATTTCCAACCCTAAGATGACCCTATCATGGGGTTTTTTTTATTAGAATTTGTTCAGAGGGGGTTTGGCCGTGACTTCCTCTGAGGCTAAAAGCGTGTGAGTTGCTCAAAATCCCCAGTGGGTTTCCATGACCAAAAGGGATTCAAACCTGGTCCTACTCCAACACTTTGCTATATTATCTCTCATCTAGATAATAGCAAACCTTAATATTTTTTGTTTCTTTCGATATTTTGAAGTATTGAAAGAAAATTTGGGGAGGAGAAGAAAAAAGGAAAACCACATCTTGGAAGAAAAAGCCACACCTGCTGCTCACAGCTGAAGAGGCAGTGTGGTGTAGTGGTTGGAGTGTTGAAATCAGACTATGGGGAAAAAAGAGTTCAAATCCCTGCTCAGCCATGGAAACGCATTGGTTGGCCTTGGGCAAGTCAAACTCTCAGACTTAGAGAAAAGCTGTGGCAAGCCTCCTCTGAATAAATCTTGCCAAGAAAACCCCATGATAAGTTTAGGATCATCCAACCATACAACACACATGTTCTCAGTGCTAGAAAGACAAAGCACTTTTTATTTCCTCTTCAGCCATTACTACACAGTAACACCCCAGAACCTAGCAATTCTTTTAAAGGACATGTCCTGTTAACCTATTAATATGCACTCACACCAACAAAGCAAAGCATTATTTGACTGTTCGCCCAGTTAAAGCCTGAAGTCCTGCACTGGGCAGCAGCGTTAACAGGCAGATGTAGTTTAAAAAAAAATTGAACAAAAGCCACAAATGTCTCCACGCAACAAACATTTAGAAAGACAGCTAATAAATGGTAAAAAGAAGAGGAAGAAGCCTTATTTATTCTCAGAAGACATCAGCAGTCGCAAACTCATGTTTTGAGCTCTTAAACTTGGGGAAAGCCTAACCAGTAACATTGCCTTCATTTACCGAACGGAGTTGTGAGAGGCAGAGCTATAGAGTCAGAGGCAGTCTGGGGCAGAAATGTACCAACTCCAGCTCCAAAAGGAAAACTTGTAATATTATAACAATACAATGTAATTATAAAACGTTTGCAAGTAGAAGGCAGTTTACTTATTATATTCCATTAGTCTCTTCATGCTCAGAAATTTCAATCAAATAAATATATTTCATGTTCTATCCGTTTGATGATTCGTGCGGGGGGGGGGAATAATGAAATGCTTTGTGCTACCTTCTGCTACAGTAAGTTTGTTTTAATTAATTAATACACATGTATGAAGAACATGGAGAGTGGAAAAATAAGAGTCACAGTCGAAGGTTTAGTATACCAACTCTACAGTCCCGGTGGGAGGCCAGGCCCTCTTCCCTTTGGTTCCAGTAACATTCAGAAGCCGACAGGATGGTCGCAAAAGGGAGGGGGGAGGCGGAAGAGGACAGATCCACTTATTGTAGCCGTCTGTACCTGGCAGCCAGCCCAGATCAGATCAGCAGTACAAAGCTTGCACTGAGGTTGAGAGCAAAAGTGGATATTTCTCTCCCGCCCCACAAAAGGGCTTAAACCCTTGCAATATTTCCTTTTATGTCTGAAAAGGGGTAGCATTTGGGGACAGGGTTGTTTTTTGGCAGGTTATTAGAAAATGTACAAAATATCCAGAAGATGTAGTCGGGTTTAAAATTTGGGGAGCACAAGAAAAAGGAAAGCCACATCTGCTACACTGCAACCAAATCCCACTAAAGGGGAAAAGATAAGAATTCACACTTCAAAGGAAATCCACCTTTAGTATATATCCTGGTGGAAAGAGTAATTCAGAAAACAAACAGGCAGTGTGGCATGTCAACTTCAGCCCCTATCAGTGTGCAATTGTGAGGTATGTGGCAAACTGAAGGTCTCTGTGCAGGGGACGTGACTGCAAAGTCTTCTGAGACCATTGGGAAGAGCTGACAGTGAGGATTTTCAAGAGTGAGAAATAGCACAAGATCTTCTCTCAGCTATGGACGCAAGAAAGTTTCCCTAATATGCCTAACTGATTTCTCCATAGGTTCCATAGGAGGAATCCCACTGCAAAAATCCCATACTACTTTCTTTGCCTCTTGTTGTATACACTCAGGTACTGCCAACCTATATTCATTCACACTGCCTCTATCAGCTGTACACTTCCAGCCTGACACTCAAAACCACTAGCTTGCCTAAATTTGCTGCAAGAAAAAGGTTTCTTATCTGCCATCAGGATGGTCACAGTGGCAACAGATGGCTTCTTCCTATTTTGATTCTAAGCACTAGATGTTTAGTGTGTGTTTTGTAAAAATATGATGTCTGACTATTTCAGACACTGTTAAAGCTGATGTGTTAACTCCACTGTGGTCTGTGACTACCACAGCAACACTGCTGTTGATGATAATGATGATGGTTATATATCCATCTCACTTTTTCTCCTAAAAAGGGAATTCAAGTAGGTTTGCAAAAACTAAAACAGACCAGATAAAAACTCATGTAGGTAAAGTTATAGTTACAATATAAGCTAGCTTTAATGCCAAAGCATCCATAAGAGAACCATGCATATTAAAAGCCCCTTCCCAAGACAGTTCTAAAAGACCTACTAGATATTTTTAAATCTTCACCTCCTAATGAAATTACAAGAAAATGGAAACCAAGCTATTCTCCATGGGAAGGGAGTTCCATTGCCATTGAGATGGCCCTCTCCCAGATTCCCATCAGACATGCCTATGAAAGAGGCAGTGTGGTATAGTTGCTTGAGTGCTGGGACTTGGAGAAACAGGCTTGAAGCCCCGCTTGGTAATGGAATTCCACTGAATGACCCTGGGCAAGTAACCCTTTCTCAGCCTCAGAGGAAGGCCATAGCAAACTCCTCTGAACAAATGTTGCCAAGAAAATTCCATGATGGGTTTCTCACAGGGTTCACATTAGGGTCTGCCATAAATTGGAAAACGTCTCAAAGCACAACACCTGTGAGGATGGTGGGACTGGGAAAAGGGCTTCCCCCAAAGTTCAGGCAGAGTTTTATGGCAAAAATCAATCAATCCATCCATCCATCCATCCATCCCCAATATTAACAGCAGCTATTTCTCATGTCATTTAAAATTTGAACAATGTAGGGCACCACATAGATACCCTGGTAAGTAACACTGAATCTGATCAGTGCCTCAATGCAAGACTGGTTGGCAATCTCACATATACAGCTTCAAATACTCTAACGAAAGAAAAGTATTATCCCAGTGTGGTTCATAAAATAACAAAGACAAACATGGGGGTGGTGGAGCGACACAGAACACTGCCATGTATTGAGCTAGGCCATTGGTCCGTCTTGTCCAGGATTTGTCAGCTTGGACCAGTGACAGTGGCATATCCAGAGTTTCTGGAAGGATTCTTTCCTAGCCCTTTCGCTGGAGAAATCTAGTATCCTGTGCTGGTCTCTCATGTGAAGACCAAGCAGGCCTAATCTTGCTTAGCTTCCAAAATCAGATGGGATCAGCTGCGTTCGGGATGGAACTAGGGTAGAAGAGACAAATCTTGATCATATGAATGCAAACCAGCCTTTAGCAGCAACTGCATGACAGAAGGAAGAATGAGTGGCAGTCTGTACCAGAATCCGTGAGAAATGCTGTTCATTAGGTAGCTTTTTCTACAAAAACCTGATGACACTACAAATGCTGAAGTGCCAGGCAACAAAGAAAAGTTGCAAGCAAAACCAGCCACTGCCTTTGTCTGCAGTCCCACTTGATCTACAGAGCTTTCCGACTCGCAGTCCCCGGGCCCTTAACCCCCAAGCTTGGCTCTTTACCATTTCAGCTCTCTCGCTCAGATAAAAAATATTGTTTGTTCCTACACAAAGCCAACTGATTTTCCATCTGGGATTTCAGCCAAGAGTCACGACCCAGACATTAACTCCTTCTCAGTTCTCTGCTATGGTGAGTCTGCCAAGATTTGCCTTTCACAAGCAAACAAAACTATGAGAGCAAACAAAAGCATCGGCCGCTGGGCAGATCCACAGGTCTAACCTAAAAGTTGAAGGAGAAGAGAAAGAGGGGAAATGGAAGCACTGAGACCAAGAGTGGGGAGGAAGTATCCCATCTCCTGAGTACTGGTGGGCCAACGGAGGAAGGAATGAACTCTATACATAAGGACCAAAATCCTTTTGGTAAACTACATTATTGTAACATCCCATTACACCAGAGTGAGTACTTTTTCAGAATTGTACAAGGAGGTATCCACTATCTCCTTAGGCTAAGCTGTTTCCCTGGCCTCACAACAGCAAGCAATCAGCTCCTGTATTGTCTGAGTGCCGCTATGCAACTAAGGTTTTCATCTGGGGAGGCCTCACTTTCTTTCCCAACAGCACAGTGACAGGTGGATGACACTTGAGAACGTTGTTGTTGGTGTGTGCCTTCTTCTAGTTCTAGTTCTTCCCATCTTGTAACAACCCAATCATGGGGTTTTCTTGGCAAAACTTGTTTAGAGTGGATCTGCCGTTGCCTTCCTCTGGGAGTGAGAGAGCGTGAGTTGCCGAAAGTTGCCCAGGGGGTTTCCATGGTTCAGTGGGGATTCAAACCTTGGTTCCCCAGAGTCCTAAGTTCAACGTGCAAACCACTAGACCAGCTCCATCCTCATACCCACTCTAAGGTGGACAGGTAAAAATGTACCAGAGAGCTGTCCAACTACAAGTGTGCAACCAGGAAAGAAGGATCAGCGGTCACACACATACCTCGGATCACCAGAGTAAATACCATGGTGAAGTTCTACACTCAGACATCATTGGTCAAATAGGATCTTGACCAAGAACTTCACATTATAAGAAACACAGAGTTGGTGCCTGAAACAGTATCTCCATGAAAATTTTCATAAGACCATAAGATGAAACTTGTCGGATCAGGTTAAAGATCCATGTAGTACAATATTCTGGTCACACAATGGCCACCTCAATGGGAAGTCCACCAGAAAGACATGAGTGCAATTATACTCTCCATCTCACATTTCCTGGCAAACAAGACAGAGAAAGATATACTAACTCTGGGACTGAAGGTATTCCATGCTGTAGGATGCAATACAAAACTAACCCCATGCCTCAGTAGGGGAGGGTCACCATAAATTGACATGGCAGAGAAATACATCATAACAATCCCACAAGATACTAAGTATATTTTGTCACACCTAAAGGAAGTGGGAAAACTATAAAGGGATTCCCTAAGTAATCTATGCCAGCCCTGTCTTTCTTGTAACATATAGTTCACAGTTAAGCATTCAGTGGCTTGTTGCAAGGACCACTAGTGTAGAGAAACTGCTTGGTTCTTGTTTTGGGTCCATGCTGATCCTGACAGGAAGACAAGTAGTGCAACCCAATGAACTATAACAGCCCCACACAGTCAACCTAGTTATGGCCGGCTAAGGAAAAGGAATCTGTACATAGTTAAGTGGCAGAACAGAAGGAAGATCCCAGCTCTGATCTCTCCATTTCCACTTAAAAAGATCGCAGGCTGAAAGTAACCCGCCAGTCATGGTCAATAATGCAAATATGAGAGGCCTGGTAAATCACGTGTCTAGTCCACAATTCACCTTCTATAAGCAGCCAGCTGAGTGCTTCTCAAAAATGTATAAGCAAAGTATGTATAATGCAGTGCAAAGCCTTTTTCTTCTCAGTACCTTGTACTTAGGTGTAGATACCTTCTCATAATGACAGCCAGTGCTGTATAGTGTTTCCAGCATGGGCTCCAGCACTAGACTCTGGAGACCAGGGTCCGAATCCCCGCTCAGCCATGAAAACCCACTGGGTGACCCTGGGCAAGTCACATTCTCTCAGCCTCAGAAGATGGCAACAGCAAACTCCCTCTGAACACATCTTGCCAAGAAAATCCTGTGATAGGGTCGCCTTAAGGGTTGCCATAGGTTGGAAACAATTTGAAGGCACAAAACAACAAACTTTCTTACAATAAGGCAATTCCATTCACCTTGTACAGTTAATTAATAATGCCTACCTTTCTTTAAAAAAATGACAGGACTAGGTGGAAAACAGATTTGACTTATGAATGTACATGTCTAAGTTCTGTACAAAGCTGGAAGGAAAGCTGAGGACTGGGTTCAGCAAGCAAGCACTGCTTGCAAGCAATTGTGTTTTCCTTGGCAGCTGGAGCTGAGCACTTTCAGTGTTTGGTGCCCAAGGGGCAGAAGAGGGTGCAGCCCTGGGCAAGTCACTACCCTCTCCACCTAAGCCTACTTGACAGGGTTATAACGGAACTCAACTCCTGGGAGGAAGGGTGGGTTGCAAACATAACAAATAAATAATTTAGGCCTGTCCATCCATTACAGAAACCATACTCAATTGATTTATTGAAACTGCATGTAGGTAAAACCAGGAGTTCTGAAGCAAGAGCAGAGACAGGTAAAAGGCAGTACTTCTTCACCAAGCAAGGGCACAGTTACACTTGAGAGATTCACTGCCAAAAAATGCAATGGCAGCTGCCAACCTGAACGACTTTAAAGGGGAGGTGGGGGCTGGATAAATTTTTGGAGGATGCAGCTATCTGTGGCTACAAGACAGGATGACTGTCTGCCACCACCAGTATCAAGCAGGGTATGCTTCTCCATTATTAGTTGCCGAAGGTTAGTTTGAGTGTTGACTACTATTCGAATCCCCGTTCAGCTATAGAACTGGTGATCTTGGGCCAGCTGCATGCTCTCAGCCCGAGAAGAAGGCAATAGCAAGTCTCTTCTGAGTAAGTCTTGCGAAGAAAACCCTAGGATAAGGTAATCATAATTCAGAATCAACTTGAAGGCACATAGCTCATTGCAAGATGGCAAAAACTATACTGCTGCCCTCATGACTTGCTGGCAGGTATTCCAGGGGCAACTGACAAGCCACTGTATGAACAGAATGTGGGACTAAATAAGCCTTTGGTCTTATCCAGCATAGCACTCCCAATTTTCCCTCATTTTTAGGTGATGCTCATGTGCATCATTAACAAACATCATTTTAGAAAAGACATGCTCTCTTTCCTGAGGGGAAAAGGGAATACTAAAATGGTTGTTGCTATCTCTTGGATTCTAACAATTGTTCAGTGTCAGCACAGTGTTTTAAATATGTACTTTAAATCTGCTGCTTAACTAACCCAAGGAGACCTTCCAGCTCAGCCTTCCACAACGTGGTGACCCCTAAACCTCCATCACCACTATTAATACAGTCTTATTCGATTAAGTGCCTGATTACATAATTTACCTAACCAACTAAATGCTGCAGGTCTGCCCTCCTATGCTTTTGAGTCATACATACTATAGAAGAGCTATAACAAAACTTGTAAAAACAACTTTTTAAAATTCCAGCTCTGAAAGTCACAACTATTCAACCAGTAAAATTAACAGGGGAGCAGGGAGCACAGGCAAATGCATAACCTGCCAAGTTCTGGATCTCATCAACAATGCACAGAGGTTTCCAAAACCTTTCTTTAAAGAACAAAAACAAGACAGCCAAAACTTTTACAGAGTTGGTTCTGCACAGACTCCACAGCTTCTCAGAGTTGAGCAAGTTGGGAGCTGCTTGCTTACACAAGGCATCCCAGGGAAAACATTAACCGTCGTGACCAGACATGACTCAGCTGAGGTTTGGAAGGCAGAAGGCCTTCTGGAAAGGCAATCCTTCAACTCACGCCAACACAGTGAACAAAACCACACTGTTACATGCACCAAAACATACAAGACTCTCACACAACCACTAAGCAGAGGAAGATACTAATTGGGAGAGTGTGCATTTGGGAGTGTAGGTTTCCACATTCCTAAGCCAACCTTCAAAATTAGGTCTCATTATGCACAAGCAAAACTAGCTGTTCGGCAGCAAATTCTGAAGGCCAAGTTTTGATTCTTTAGGTTGAAAGGGAAGGAGGTGAATCATGCTCATCGTAGCTACTACCTGCAGAACCTGTGACCAGAAAACCAACTGCAGCCTTAAATAACTCTCCCAATTTCCCTGAAGCTGCCAATATTGGAAGGAAGAAGACTGCTGAGTCCCCACATATGACCATAGGTGGCAGACTGGGTGGGTCTGCTTCAGACTCACCTTCTTTCCATCCTCACCTGTCATATCTATCCACCAATCTCTTCCCCAAAACCCCCAGGCCCATGTCTCATCCAGTGATATGGCCTCTGTCCCAATTCTCCACTGGGCTGTAAACACCCTGGATTCACTGAAATTCAACCAATGGATCTGGAGTTGCAAGGAAGTTACAGTACCTTGATTGAAGCTGTATCATACCTCCAACCACCATTTTTATTAGTTGGGGAACAACTGCTTTTCAATAGAGTGGGAAACAACAACGCAAGAAGAGAAAACAGTCCACTATTAAAAAAGGGAAAACTGGTTCCCATGCTTGTACATAGGGGTTTCACATAAGAGGGGAATCATACGGTCCTCCAGATGTTGTTGGGCCACAAATCCCAACAGCCCTAACTAACATTCCCAATGGTGAAAAATGCTATGAGTTTCAATTTAGCAATATCTGAAGAGCAGCATGATTCCCAAGCTGGGGTAAAAGAATTTAAATACTGTCTGTCCAGCAAAGACAACAGTTATACCAATTCCATGAGAGCTAGATAAGGAAATGTGGGGTTGCCATTATGTTACCTAATCCTGCCACAAGTGATTTCTAACCAGTTGGATCAGTTCAAAGGCTGCCAAATGGCTGTTGTGAAAGGACTCACTTTCTTGTCTTCCCTTGTTTAAAGGCCAGGTGAACTATGCAAGCTTACCCTCAACAGGAAACAACCAACCGTCATCCAAACAGCCATCTCCCATTTGATCAAAGAGTCATGTTCTTTTACAGACTCTGCTTATCAAAGATAAGCAATTTTCCCAGCAGGCCAGCACTAGAGACAGCACCCAGCAGACATGCAAACTTTCTTGCTTTAGGCAAAGTACCTGAAGAACAAGGGCCTGAAGGATCATACGCAAGAGAAAGAGAAAAGGTCATTCACTTTCAAGAAACAAAGTGCTGGATTCTTGTAGGAGCTCAAAGAGGTGACATACAATACCAACAACTAATTCACAAATTCACCTAAAAGTGGGTGGTGCCAGTGACACCATGACAATCTCATGGTGGAAGATATGAGAATAAAAAGAACAGAATTTGTCTACAAAATCAACTCTTCCTTTGGCTTCCAGGCCAAAGTTGCTGTAATGGTATCAGTGTATACAGGTAGCCATTTTTCCCACTGCTGTTATCAAGATGTACAATAATAAGACTGGAGAGGGAATGGTTTCGATCGTAGAGGTTGGAGTTATAGTGGAGATCCTTCCTCTAGAAAGCTCAAAGCCCACTAGCAGACAGACTGGTGTATCACCAACTTCATGGTAGAATCATCACCATCTCTCATTTCTTGCCCTTACCATAGTGAGATTCAGACCTTGTCACCAAAGCAGTCACACAGCAAGTACTGCTGACAAACTGTCTTTATTTGTCCAGACGTGTGCAGGATGTGACCCATCTGACCTAGACTGACAACCTACCACACACACACTGAGCAGCGCACAGGACTGTCTCCTTGTGCTGCCTGACCAGGCCTGCTCAAGAGGGCAAGAACATGTTAAGGAACCCAGAAGGTCTGGCTTGGTGGGTCCCAAGCTGTACAGGCCTAGTGATGTGTACAGGAATCTGACTACAATATGGTGCCACAAAAGCAGCAGCAGCAGCAAAGTTCAGCATAAATCCAGCAGCTGATGCCAGAAAGCATTAGTATCAAGAAAAATTCTGTGTCCAGTCTCTCCCTCTCTCTCATATACAACAAGCTAGGTTTCAGATTTAGGATCTCTTTTAGTCAACTGTGGTGCAAGAAGGACATTTAACAGACAAGCCGCTGAAGGCTTAAGGAGGGTGAATGATTATCTTGATAACAGGGCCTGACAGCTGTCAAGAAAAACAGGAACCAGAACAATGAACAAGACACATCACAGACAACTGGAAGAAGCAGAAGAAAAGTACAGTATTTATGGAGATGCCTACCAGAACGTCTGGATAAAGAAATCAGACACTGAAACATCCAAGAAACCTGAGAAACTTAAACCAATGATACTTTTCCAAGGAAATAAGAGGCTTACTAGTGATTAGCTGTAGGGAATTTACAATATGCTTCTGACAGCTACATTCTAAAACTTTTGAAATAAACACATAGACTGAACAACTGAAGTAGTATAGGAAAACTTACCCCATCCCTGCATGTGCACTGGACAGTGACAGACCCACAATGGAAGGAGAAACATATTGGTGTTGTTGCAGGTGTCTCAGGGCAAAGAGTAGCCTGGATGGGTAGGAGGCACCTTAAGGGAACTAAAGTGATACTGACTCATGGGCTTCTGGATACACTTTGAAAAGACAGGCAAACTGAAAACATAATTTCTTCTTCCTTCTCCTTGTCACCAGTCACTCCCATAGAACACAATCCCTCTGTGTCATTATACCAAAATTAACTGAAGGGTGTAGGTGTGTGAGCAGAATAACAACAAATGATGAAAACTCATCTTGAAGACAAGTTGGCTCCTCCCCAAAGCTATTTCACATACATCTGACTTAGTGCCATAGCTCACCTTTGCAATTTAGTTTGTCAAGGACAAACTACATTTTAGTCCTGACCCTCTTTTGCTCCCTTCTCCCATTCCTCAGTGTCAGAAGAAAAACCAAGGCCACAGAAATATTGGGAAGGTACCAATGATTAATACTTTGCATCTACGTAAAGTATTAGGATGTTCAAAGTACTTCAGTATCTATCAAATTAACAACAATTCTGTCAGGTATACGACACCGTCCTACAGATATGGTGGCAAGGGGAGCTTTGAGGTGGAGAGAAGCTCAATTAGAACTACCTAGTGCATTCTCCCTCATCTTGGTGTCCTCCTGATGCTTTGGACCTCAACTCACAGGATTCTTGATTACCAGCAATACTAGCCAGGTTATGTCCAAAACCTCCAGAAAGCAGCAGGTTGGGGAAGGCTGACCTGAACTCTTTGTTGACTCAGTTCTTGAACTGGGGCCATTCAAGTCCACAGTACACGATTTGCTTTTGGACACATGATCTGCTTTTGGACACATGATCTGGCTCTCTGGCTTCCTCCACTCTGGCCTATGCTACCCTTACCAATTCTTTACTCCGTCCCGACTGCTCTGGGCAACAGACTACTCATTCTCTACAATGGGCACACAGGTAGCTGTATACTATACAGCAATGGTTAAGAAGAAATGGGCAAAGTACAGCCCTCGAGAGGTTGTTGGACAGCAACTCCCTCACCGTTGACTCTGCTGGATGAGGTTCACAAGAGCTGTTTTCCAGCAACATGTGGAGGGCCACACTGGGCTTATTAAGAGTGTCAGTGTGATTTACTAGAACCTTATATTTCACGGAAGAGCTCCAGCTCTCTGGCCATATAGGCAGGTTAGTTTTAGGTTTGCCAACAGTCTAACAGACTGGTTTCTTGTGACAAATGAGGATCCATTCCAGGCTGGGAAACTTCTGTATCTAAGAAAGAGCAGGTTCTTCCCCACCCCAATCCTTCATCTCATTTTCAGAATGTGGATGTAGCACATATGATCAGCACTGCTACATGCAGGAATTAAACCTTTCTTATTTGCATGAGTCTAAGGCTATGATTCAATCTCGAGCCAATACACATTCTGCAACCATTCACCCCGAGTTGACAGAAATGGGACAAACCAGATACACTGTTCCTTTCTCCTTTGAAGGGGGAAAAAAAGGAACTTCCCATCCTTCCACCTGCAACAATTTGCAACAACCCAGTTAAAATAAAGTCCCATGACAACAGCTTGATTTCTCCTGCAACTTCTAAATTTCCACAAATTTTGCAAAAACCCACAACTGTGAGTGAGTTTGCATTAGATAAAGACATATTCTATGAGAAGGAAGCAAAACTATTTTGATCATTGGCCAATTACCTAGCAGAGAACACTTCTTCCTCCAAAATAGTTATATATGCTTTCAAGTTCTGAACAAAACATATGTACACAGGAAGTCCGCAGTACATTCCATGGTGCTGAACATATATCAATATATTCAAAGTGATCTTCCAAACACATCTGGGTTCAACACAAAAGATTCAACACAACATCAAAGCACTGTTGGCATGCCAATTTTATGCCTATTCTCTTATGGATCAGCCCAACCACAGGCACGGAAAAAAATATCACGGATACATTTGCAGACTATTACCTGAGCTAGTTTTGCAACTGTCAGAAAAGAAATGTCAGGCTCTAAGAGGGATTAAGTGTTCTTGCTGCAAAGATGATTAGATGGACCAATTTTGTGGATACAAAACACCCAAACAAAAAACAGTTTTGAAAACATTTGAACACCATGTCCCTCTGCAAAACAGTTCACGATGCTTTAAAACATAAACTCTCCCACTTTCTCAAGGACCTTAGATTGTAAACCTGAGGACAGGGAACTGTTTTGTTGTTCTTTTACTTGTAAAGCACTATGAACACTAATGGCACTATATAAATGAACGATGATGATGATTATGATGATGCCAATGATGACTCACGTGCTAACTATAAAAAAATGCCAGAATCAGGCTTTCAGATCCCATGGAAGGTATAAAGGAATTTTTTGTTTAAGCAATGTAACAGAGTATGAGCCAGCACAGTCTAGTCATTTGAGGGCTGGATTAGGACTCTGGAAGACTAGAGTCTGAATTCCACTTAGCCATGGAAGCTGACTGGGTGATTCTGGGAGACTAGCATTCAAATCTCCATTCAGGCACAGAAATCCATTAGTGACCTTGGCAATTCACACCCTCTCAGCCTCAGAGGAAGGCAACAGCAAACCTCCTCTGAATACATCTTGCCAAGAAATTGACATAATTCAGAATCAACTTCAGGCAGCCGAACAGGCAACATGAGTGAGATTAGAAAACTTTTACCACCAGAACAATATTTTTATCACCCAGATGTCCAGTACTTTTCCAGCCTTGTGTATAATTCTAGAGAGATTATGGATCAACAATTATGTGTTTTTCATGTATATTGATTCCTAAATTACTTGACTAGAGACAAAGTTTTTTTAAAACAAAAGTTAGCATTGGTTAATTGTCCCAGTAGAACTACAACAGAGGACAGATTATTAAGAGATATCTAAGCAGTATAACTTGGGTACAGCATCATGTCTGAGCCCTTGGTTCAAACCTGTGCTCAGTCACACACCATCACATTCAGTTTCTTGGCTATAAAACAGAAACACTGGAAGCTTTTGTCAGAGTTACTGTAAGAAAGCATGTGATACAGGTCTGGAAGGCAATGGACCCATTAGTAATATATAACTATGACAACCAAGGAAATGTGTCATATTTACAAATAGTATAATATTATATCAGTTAGTTCAAGATGAGCAAAATACACAAGAACACAAAAAGGGCAGGCAACTCCAGAACATGGAAGAGAAACAAAACTCAAAACTGTCACACAGAGAAAAAGTATTCCAGAAAAGAAAAGGGAAACCATAAAGAGAACAAACACTTTTTGATTTCAAAATCTTCAGCAGAAAAATTTTGTTTGGGGAATCTTTTCTCACACAAGACTCCCTCATGTGAGAAAGAGGAACGACTTAGTATCACTGGGCTACATCACATGTTAGTCCTCCTAAAACGGACAAATAGAAAATCAAGGTACCTTAATTAGTTGTGACTGGGGTGGGAACTGCATAGCTCTCTACATAGTGTCAGACTGCAACTCTTATCAGTCCTAGCCATTGTAACAATGGTAAGGAATGTTGGGAGTTGCAGTCCAACATCCTCTGGGGGGGCTATGATCCACATTCTAGTTGCAACTAACAATTCCCACTGATTTTACAAGTCCATTCCAGACAGAATTAAACACTGCATTTAGCCGTTTGCATTTTATTTATTTATTAATGATTATTTTCAGAAGAGCAAATGGAAATGTTTAAAAAAAACCAAATTTGTTCCACACCTATTACAGCAGGGGTGGGAATTTTTCAGCCCTCCAGATGTTGATTAAGTGCAATTCCCAGAAGCTGTAGCCAGCACAGTCAATGGTGAACTGCAGTTCACCAACATCTGGAGAGCTGCACAACACCCACCTATGCCAGAGACTTTCCTCTTTTCTCCTACCTCCATCCACATGAAACAATATTAACAATCTCCTTGTGGGCCACAAACAAGATAACTTTGAAGTTCACTTACTGGAAGAGAAGTGTTTGGAAATTCAATTATTTTCAGTAAGTTCAGAATCATAGTAGCCAACTGTTTGGGTTTGTTTTTAACCATTTCAGCATCTAACAGAAACTTCACACAGAGACTAAATCCTAGTTCCAACCACAGCAGACCCACTGAAATCAATCAGGCCAATATACAGTAAATGCAGATTATTAACTTCATTTCTTGCAGTGAGTCTGTTGTAGATGGGACTTAAATTGCATTTAGTCCAGAGCATTTAAGCAAGTTCCAGAAGGGGCAGGTTAAGAGATGTAAGCAATCAGTTTATTTAAAAGTAACCCTCTGAAATCTGAGTCTGGGGAGTACAGTATCTGCTCAGTAATCTCCCAACTTCTTAAACCAAATGAGGCCTCATTTTACACTCCCAATCAAAGCAGTGCAATCCATAAGATCACCAAACAGAGACCTCTCTATTCAAGCACCTGGACTGTGCAATATTTTGCAGCAGGAGATCCACAATGCTACCTCACTGTAGAACTTACTCTGACAGTTTAAAGACTTCACTGTCCCTAAGAGCCTTCACTGTCTACTGATAAGTTGTTTCTTAATTACAGTTAGCCCTCCACATCCACTAGGGTTAGAGGCACAGGACCTTCACAAAGTGGAATCATCACAAATATCAAAATGTACATATATGTCTGTGGAAAGGGGGCTGAGGCACTCAGGGTCCAAACCAGGTCAGGGAAAGGAGATGTTTGAGCATGGTGGCCCTGTACTTCCTCTTTCTTGCCCATGTCCTTTCTTGGGTGTGGGAGGGGCAGTTTGCAGTGCTGAGAAATCAGGCTGTAAGCTATCCATAGGTGGCCAGGCAGCAGCTGATGGGGGAGGAAGAGGAGGACCAGAGGCAGGTTTTTAAAGGGCTCTGCAGCCTGATCATAGCTGCCAAGAGGGAAGGTTCTCTTGGAAAATACGCACCTGATGTTGTGGGGCAGGGGTTGGAGAAATTCACAAATAATCAAATCAGTGAAAGCCACAAATGTGGAAGGCTGACTGTATTTGCTTCTGAGATTAAAAAGTAGTGCTTATTTAACAGGGTCTGAACACTCTGTATTTTTACCCCTTGATCGTAAGATGTTCTAGAGGAGTTTAAAAGTGGCTACAAAGTCAAATGCAAACTCAGGTCTCACATTACAAACAAACAGCCAAGCCTAAGGATAAGGTAAACAGGCCTCAATTGGTGTAATCCAGAACTGAAGAAAAAAGGGCCTTTACTGGAACTGATGCTTGCTTACCATGCCGCCAAGGATCTTTGGGCTCCACAGCACCAGAGACAATGTCCTCATCAGAAGGAAACGTGACGTGCTTTGCCCCAGGCTTGAGTTTCCCATCTTCAGCCGGTGGAGAATCTTGGCTGGTTTGGTCATCCTCTGGATTATCTCCACGTGTTCCTTCTAAGCCTAAACAACAGTTCTGAGAAGAGGAATTTGACTTTTCCTGCAAATGGTTGTTCTGCTGAGTAGATTTCTCACCGTCCCTAGAGCACTCCCGGACAGCTACAATGGATTCCGTGGCCGAAGAAGCGTTACTACAAGACACCTCGCTCACTGATGACTCTTTCTGTAGTGTGTGACTCAAAGTCTCTTTCCCCAATGGTTGCAACAACTCCTCTGCCCCATCACAACTCACAGTCTCATTCAAATCCTCATTTGACAAACATGCAGCACAATGGTCCACCATCTCTCTGCCAGAACTCTGTAGAGTGGCAGGACTGTGCTGGGAATGAAGGCTTTCTGCACTTTTAGGGTGTTCCAAACAGTCCGAAGCATCTTGAAGCTGCATGCCAGCTTGGCTGGTGTCTGCATGGGAAGCAGCCCATGGGTCAGAACTCTGTAGCATGGCCTCCTCTTCCTTTTGTACAGCAGGAGTCGGCAGTAACAACAAGAGCCTGTCCCCCTCAACAGCTTTTCCTTGTTGTTGTTGCTGCTGCTGCTGCTGCAAAGGAGGAACCTGCATGCACTCCATGGCTAGGTGAGTAGTGTGGGTGTCTGGCAAGGGGTTCACTCCTTCCACCCTTTTCATGTGCCCGCTAGAGACATTACTTAGAGGTGGAACACACCCCTCCCTCCAGTCCTTCTCTAGCTCCCCTCACCTGTAAAGAAAAGGCTCCCCAAGTTCCCAGGCCTGCCCCCCACCAGCAAAAATGCAAGGAGAACAGGTTCTTGGTGGGCCAGTGAAGGTTCCTGTATGGACCATGAAGAAGGATGGGGTCAAGGGAAAACAAGGGTTGCTGTCTCTGTAGAAAGTAAAATGAACACAATCTCTGCTTGTGATTAGAGGAAAGATGCTGCTATGTAAGCAAGAGAGAAGACTGAGGGAACTGCTATAACGGGCTGGTTTCTGGGGAGAAAGGGAGATATTGAAAACACTCAGAAAACCTTGGAAAATAACAAATGCTCCCCTACTGTGCAGTTTTTCCCCATAAAGGCAGATAAAGGCCTCAAAATGTAAGATACAAATTGACTGGAATTAATACCTGGAGGATTTATAGGGTTCACTATTAAGCAGTTAAATAAAATGGAGATTACCAGTGCTTGTGGTGGTGGTGGGGAATTAAAACCTCCCTTTAAAAGCTTGGACTATCCCAATCAAAAACAGTCCAGGTGGGGATCACATGGGCATAGACCAACACATGCAGAATAGATTTTTAAAAGTTAACAGTTGGCAGGAAAGGAATAAAAATACACTTGTAACAACACTTATGCGGGGAGGAAAAAACACCTCTACCAGTCCTCTACAAGCATGGATGCACACATTTGGGTTGATGGGGAAAGAACTGGAGTGGAATTAATACCTGCAGAGCAGGTGGGATTCACTATCAGGCAAGAAAGACATTTTAACAAGAGCCACTGCTATCCTCTCTTACTGGATCAGAAGAAATAAATAAATAACTAAATGCACTCTTTTTTGCGTGGGAAAGAGATGAAAGTGGATGGGAAGAAAGAAATAATTATATAAATGTTCATCTGTGCGAGTGCAAAGGAACAGGAAAGTGGGTGAAGGAAGAGAAATAATTAAATTAATGCTCAAGAATTCAAAATTATTAAAGAATCCTCGTCTTTGAAATTGTTTCCCTATGGCTTAAAAAAAGGGGGGGCGGTAATGATACATGTGAATTCTAAATATTATGTTGAAAAAATATTTAATGATTCGGAGGGGTATTACTTAGGATTGGAGATTTGTCTTCCCAGTTATCAAATATTAGTCATTGGGTTATACACCCCAATTGAAAATAAGGAAAAATTCTTTTCTAAAAATAGCACAAGAAATTAATGCTCTCCTTTATGTGCTGGGGAAGGGAAGGTGCCTATCACGACTTCTTAAAAATACTTAAGGTGCGGAAGAAGGAGAAAGAGAGTGATTTTGGATGGAAGGGCAAGCACTAAGGAAATAGAGATCTGGGATGGAAAGGTAAGCACTAAGGAGACAGAGATCTGGGATGGAAGAGTAAGCACTAGGGAGATGGATAGGGATTTGGGATGGAAGGGCAAGCACTAGGGAGATAGAGATCTGGGGTGGAAGTGTAAGCACTAGGGAGATGGATAGGGATCTGGGATGGAAGGGCAAGCACTAGCGAAATAGACAGAGATCTGGGATAGAAAGGTAAGCACTAGGGAGATAGATCTGGGATGAAAGCGTAAGCACTAGGGAGATGGATAGGGATTTGGGATGGAAAGGCAAGCACTAGGGAGATAAGATCTGGGGTGGAAGTGTAAGCACTAGGGAGATGGACAGGGATTTGGGATGGAAAGGCAAGCACTAGGGAAATAGAGATCTGGGATGGAAGTGTAAGCACAGGGAGATGGACAGGGATTTGGGATGGAAAGGCAAGCACTAGGGAAATAGAGATCTGGGATGGAAGTGTAAGCACTAGGGAGATGGACAGGGATTTGGGATGGAAAGGCAAGCACTAGGGAAATAGAGATCTGGGATGGAAGTGTAAGCACTAGGGAGATGGACAGGGATTTGGGATGGAAAGGCAAGCACTAGGGAGATAGAGATCTGGGGTGGAAGTGTAAGCACTAGGGAGATGGATAGGGATTTGGGATGGGAAGGCAAGCACTAGGGAAATAGAGATCTGGGGTGGAAGTGTGAGCACTAGGGAGATGGACAGGGATCTGGGATGGAAAGGTAAGCACTAGGGAGATAGAGATCTGGGATGAAAGTGTAAGCACTAGGGAGATGGATAGAGATCTGGGGTGGAAATGTAAGCACTAGGGAGATAGAGATCTGGGGTGGAAGTGCAAGCACTAGGGAGATGGATAGAGATCTGGGATGGAAAGGCAAGCACTAGCGAAATAGAGATCTGGGTGGAAGTGTAAGCACTAGGGAGACAGAGATCTGGGGTGGAAGTGTAAGCACTAGGGAAATAGAGATCTGGGATGGAAGTGTAAGCACTAGGGAGATGGATAGGGATTTGGGATGGAAGGGCAAGCACTAGGGAGATGGACAGGGATTTGGGATGGAAAGGTAAGCACTAGGGAGATATATCTGGGGTGGAAGTGTAAGCACTAGGGAGATGGATAGGGATTTGGGATGGAAGGGCAAGCACTAGCGAAATAGATAGAGATCTGGGATAGAAAGGTAAGCACTAGGGAAATATATCTGGGTGGAAGTGTAAGCACTAGGGAGATGGATAGAGATCTGGGATGGAAGGGCAAGCACTAGGGAGATAGAGATCTGGGGTGGAAGTGTGAGCACTAGGGAGATGGACAGGGATCTGGGATGGAAAGGTAGGCACTAGGGAGATAGAGATCTGGGATGAAAGCGTAAGCACTAGGGAGATGGATAGAGATCTGGGGTGGAAATATAAGCACTAGGGAGATAGAGATCTGGGTGGAAGTGCAAGCACTAGGGAGATGGATAGGGATTTGGGATGGAAGGGCAAGCACTAGGGAGATGGACAGGGATTTGGGATGGAAAGGTAAGCACTAGGGAGATATATCTGGGGTGGAAGTGTAAGCACTAGGGAGATGGATAGGGATTTGGGATGGAAGGGCAAGCACTAGCGAAATAGATAGAGATCTGGGATAGAAAGGTAAGCACTAGGGAAATATATCTGGGGTGGAAGTGTAAGCACTAGGGAGATGGATAGAGATCTGGGATGGAAGGGCAAGCACTAGGGAGATAGAGATCTGGGGTGGAAGTGTGAGCACTAGGGAGATGGACAGGGATCTGGGATGGAAAGGTAGGCACTAGGGAGATAGAGATCTGGGATGAAAGCGTAAGCACTAGGGAGATGGATAGAGATCTGGGGTGGAAATATAAGCACTAGGGAGATAGAGATCTGGGGTGGAAGTGCAAGCACTAGGGAGATGGATAGGGATCTGGGATGGAAGGGGAAACACTAGCGAAATAGATAGAGATCTGGGATGGAAGGGCAAGCACTACGGGGAAGGATTTGGGATGGAGGGGTAAGCCCTAGGGAGACAGGCAGAGATCTGGGATGGGAAGGTAAGCCCTAGGGAGACAGACAAGGATGTGGGATGGAAGGGCGAGCGCCAGGGAGATGGACAGCGATCTGGGATGGAAGGGCGAGCGCCCGAGGGAAAACGGGACGGAGAGGAGCCCTTCCTGAGCTCCTGAAGGGGAACGCGCCCTTCGCCGGCGTTTGGGAACCTCCGCTTGGCAGGGAGGGAAGGCGAAGGCAGGGGAACGGGAGGAGGCGAAGCCAAGGGGGACCGAATACGCACCCAAGGGGGGAAAGGATCGCTGAGGGACGGAGGAGGGGAAGCCGGCCCCGGATAACGGGACGGGGAAGGGCGGCCGAGGTGGGAGGGGAGGAGGAGCCGCGCACTCGGGGCAGCAGCGGCCGCCGAATCGGGCCCGGCTCCAGCCAGCGGCCGCCGTCGCCTCAGCCGGAGGCGGACACCGAAGAAGAAGAAGCCGCCGCCGCCGCCGCCGCTTCTTCTTCTTTTTCTTCCTTCTCGGCGTCGTCGTCTTTCGCCGCCGCCGCCGCCGCCGTCACGCTCCCCGGAGTGCGCCAGCGGCCTGCGTCTCCGCGGCGGCACGTTCCACGCGCGCCCGAGGCTGCCTCCACGGCCCCCGAGCCGGTTTGCTTTATTTTAATTCCCCTTCTTCTTCTCCTTCTCCTTCTCCTCCCCCTCAGAGTCCGGCCACTCTTGTCATAAACACCTACCCCCGCGCTCCCGACTGGCGGTCACGTGCCCCCGCCCCGAGCCGGGATTGGCGAATCGGCGGGGGATGGTGGTTCCCCCCCTCCGTGTACGCCGCTCTCCTCCTGCGCTCAGGCCCGCCCTCTCGCGCCCGGCCCTCTCAGGCGCCATGCGAGCGCGAGCTCCCTGTTCGCGCTTTCAGCTCGGTACTTTCGACACAGCCGGGAGGGGGGCGGTCTCGAAGGAGGAAAGAGCAGAAAAATAGCGTCCGCACAGGTTTCAGCCAGAGCGGGGTGGTGGTGGTGGGAAAAGTAGGTTTTTGAAAAAATTTGGAAATAAATTTTTCTCGTACTGTGAGAAGCGTTGGTGTCGAATGTGCGGATGGCGAGAAGGAGCTTGAGGAACGCGGAGAGCCGCCTGATCATGACGAAAGACTCACGCGCTTCCCTTTCAACTTCCCGCCCACCAACTGCTCGGACAAGGAGGGAGGAGAATAATCAATCTGCGCATGTGCCGTTGTCTCAGCCTCAGGGTTTATTGGAGTGAATCATAGAGTGCCAATCCCTCCTATTCCTAGAGCGAACAAAGATACCGAAGAAGCACTATACACTGGAGGAGAAAATCAAGCAGCTTTGTTTCCCGTCGGGATGAATGTGTTTCCGGGTAAGAAGGTCACGATTTCTCCTCCAGGCGCGTGGGAGCTGCGTCTTCCCAATCGAAGTCCCGACTTTTGATCCGAAGCCTGTGGGGTTGCCATGACGACCTGAATTGGGTGCTAGCCAGGCCTATGCTCCTTCGCTGACGGTAATTCGAATAATTTTAAGGCGCGAATGCAAAATTCCTGCCGACGGGTAAAAGGGTGTTCTTTAAAAGGACCCCTTGCTTACTGAAGAATGGTTGGAACGGGGGAATAACTTGATAGAGGCGGCTTTGAATTAGAGTTTCGGAGGAAGAGGGCTGGAATTCGGGAGGAAAAGGAAATTGTGGGAGGAACCCTTTCAGCAGGAAACTGCAGCGGGAGAAGGTAAACGTTCTAAGTTAGTTCATTGCTGCTAGGAAGGGAGACTAGGGCCATTTCCGCGCTACACTCTTATAGCGCGATTATTCCACTTTCAACCTCCTATGGAATCCTGGGGTTTGCAGTTTAGGGAGGGGCCTTTGAGGATGGCCTTTGAGGCCCCTCCCTAAACTACAAACCCCAGGATTCCATAAGAGGTTGAAAGTGGAATAATCACACTATAAGAGTGTAGAATCATAGAAATGTAGAGTTGGAAGAGACCCCAGAGGCCATCCAGTCCAACCCCCTGCCATGCAGGAACACCCTCAAAGCACTCCCGACAGATGGCCATCAAGCCTCTGCTTAAAAACCTCAAAGGAAGGAGACTCCACTACACTCCGAGGCAGCAGATTCCACTGCCGGACAGCCCTGACCGTCAGGAAGTTCTTCCTGAGGTTCAGGTGGGATCTCCTTTCCTGCAGCTTGAATCCATTGCTCCTTGTCCTGATCTCTGGAGCAGCAGAAAACAAGCCGTCTCCTTCCTCTACATGGCATCCCTTCAGATATTTAAACATGGCTCTCATGTCCCCTCTTAACCTTCTCTTCTGCAGACTAAACATACCCAGCTCTCTAAGTCTATCCTCATAGGGCTTCATGGCTTCCAGGCCTCTCACCATTTTGGTCGCCCTCCTCTGGACTTGCTCCAGCTTGTCAATATCCTTCTTGAATTGGCGTGCCCAGAACTGGACACAGTATTCAAGATGGGGTCCAACCAAAGCAGAGTAGAGTGGTACCAGCACCTCTCTCGATCTAGTGCGTGTCGTGCAGTGCGGAAAAGGTCTAGCACGAGGAGGCTACAAGCCGTGATAGTTTCCAGTGAAGCCCCAGTGCTGTACCCGTTGCGGCAAAAATACAGTAATTGAGAATCTCGTGGTACCTTTCAAGCAGGGGTGGGTAACAAACTGCCCTCCAGATATTGTTGGATGCAACTTCCATCATCTCTTTCCTGGTTAGGGCTGATGGAGGTTGCAGTCCAACATGTTCCTTACCCTGATATGTACACAAAGTACAGCCCTCCCTCCACATTCGCTAGGGTTTAGGGGCACAGGACCCCCATGAAAGTGGAAAAACCGTGAATAACTTTAGACCTTCCCAAACCATATTTAACACACAAAAAAAGTATGATCACTATATTCAGCCACCATGGATTCTCTTGAGGCCTCGGGGTTCCTTCCCAAGGCAGAAGTGGGGGGCTGTGGAGCTTACGGCCACCTCCACGGCTGCCCCACACCAAACCCCCTCTGAGTATTCCTTGTCTAAGAAGAAAAAACTGTGAAATTCATCAGGTCACCATATGTCAAGAGACAACCTGAAGGCACGTATTTTACATCATTTGGCCAAGTACATACATTTGCGCAGAAACAGAACATAACAAATGACTGCTGCCTTTTTAGGAAATAAAGCAGAAGACAACTCCCAGGATAACTTTCACATTATTTCACTGATCATAATTTTCAGAGGGGGGAGGAAACAACAACAGGTGTATTCTTCCTATGTGTGCACAGTACAAAAGGAACTTGTTCTAAATAACCTTTGAAGCAAAACCAGGGAATGTGTGGCCTTCCAGATGTCACTGCTGTATCTTCATCAGCTCTAACCAGCATAGCCATTGGTGGGAGATGACACAGGTGGTGGCACAGTGACATTTGGGTCACTGCACTTTTCCCATTTGTATGGTGCAGGAATAATTTAATACTATTTCTTCTTGCGAAAAATCTGTCATTGGCAACAGTGCTTTTCCCTCGTTTGAGTCTTGACTGATGTATACTTAACTTCAATAGACTGGATGAATTGTTCATTTATTATTCAACTGAAGTTCATCACAAATGAAAAGAAATGATTTGTTAATACAGGGTTTACAGGGAAGACTAATATTTGTTCTTGTGGCTTCATAAGAATGAAAGAATTGCTTGCTGGATCAGACCAAGGTCTGACTACTTCCAGTTGTAGCCAACTAGATGCTTTTGGATACTTTTTGGAAGGGCATCATAACAATAGCCTTTGCTTATTACTTGTTGCCATATCTGACATCCAGAGGTATATTACCTGGGTATAGTAGTCTCCCATGTTGCTCATAACTAAGTTATCTAATGTTTTGGTGATCCCCACCTCTTGATGTGAGTTGCTTATATTCCTTATGCATTGTGTGAAAGAAGTACTTGTGACAATCCTGAGCCTGCTGTCCCTAACTCTCACTGAGCGACCCCATGTTCTTAGTTCTGACGGAGGAAGTGTACCTGCTCCATCTCTCCTACCGGCACCCACAGCCCTCCACCACCATATCCTGGTAGGTCTTAAGGACCACCATGTCATGTTGATCCAGGTAGAGCATGGCAATGGGACTTAGGTCCGTGGGAACACAACATGGCTTAGGTACTTTGGAATTCACTGAATTCAACATAGTCTGCACCACTGCATGACTGGAGGAATTCATATGATCAGCCAGTGGGAACCGGCACTCCCCAGAGCAGTAGAATGCGTGGTAGCCACTGGGGGCAATTATCCAATCATTCCACCCAACCTCTTTGAAATCTACAAAGAGGCGGTGCCTTCTGCACTTGGTGCTGGTTTTGGTCTTTGGCTTCAGGCTCTTGTGTTTGTTCCTGGAGGCTGAAACTTTTCTAGGTTTTCTGCCTCCTTTCTGGGTTAGTCCACTTGGCTGACCTCTGCTGTGTCTTTTTCCACGTGTCAGAGGCTGCCCTCTTTGGTCACGGCTATAGCTGACTAGTAATGGCCTTTCCAGAGCCCACTGAGCTGCCTTCTCTCCAGGAGACCGTCTTGCACGAAGGGGGTTGTGATGCTGTTGAAGTTTATGGCTGTTGTTTGGATGTTCTACCTCAACAAGAAATCCAAGGTGAAGCTTCTGGCCCTTGGCTTTCTTGAAGGCGGCAGTAACATCAAAGCTCTCCCACTTGGACTGGTTGAGAGCCAAGAATTTGCGGGCCAGGAGTCTGCTCTTGTTTCTGGAAATGGGTGGGGGATCCATCGTGTGGTAGATGTTGATGTGAAACCCGCTACTTTCCTTCTCTGTGTGGTAGAGACGCAACTCAAGGGCGGTCAGCTCCTCCTCTACAGGCAGCAAGGTGAGGTTGAACAAGAAGTAAAATAAATTTCCTACAGCTTCAGGAATGTAATCCAGATCCTCTAAAAGTAGAACAGAATAGAAGTAAAAATGGAATTTGAGACTGAGTTTCAAAATTTCAGAACTGCCTATCCTTTTCTCTGAAGTGGCTTCATTGCTGACAGAGTACAGAGTCAATCGACTTATCTAACTGCTTTCAATAAACTCTTCCTGTCCTGTCCTCCAGCGTGGTTCCATCCAGATGCTTTGGCCCTAAAGTCGCCTTCAGCCTCAAAGTGTGAGTGTGGCCATTTGTCAGGGGACTTGGGAACTGTGGTCCAAAACATCTGGTGGGATACCAGGTTGGAGAAGGTTAGTCCAAGCTATGGCACAATTTCCTTCTATGTGCTGTAGGTGGCACTGCGGCCAAGGGAGTTGCTTTACTCCAAATGCAAGAAGAACAGGTCTCCCGCAAGTCCCATATGACAAGTAACTGAGTAAGATTGTGGCACAAAATTGCAGGGGCAGGGGGTGACCTAAACATCTTTAATAATAGGGAGCTTTGCTTTCTTTCCTCCTGCAATGAAGTGTGCTTAACCTTCAGCATTGGGTATGACTGTCTTGGAACAGATGAAGCAGCTGTGCATCAGGGATTTATCCACACTGCAAAGTTATAGCAGTTTGATAACACTTTAATTGGTGTGGCTCCATCCTATGTAATCCTGAGTTTTGTAGTTTCACAGAGTATTTAAAATTCTCTGCCAGAGGGCTCTAGTTCAAGAGAGTGTACCAGAGGATTGTATGACTCTTACCAAACTACAGATCCCATGGAGTCATGACACCTGACCCTTTCAACTGGAGATCCTGGGCATTGTCCCTGGGACTTTCTGTATGTGTTCCTCCCACTGTGCTATGATTTCTCTTCCTTAAACAATGCAGTCAGCTTGAGCCATGCTCTTTGCTTGTCCTTTGTGCCTCACCTCATGTTCAGGTGCTGTTTCCTCTCTGTTGACCCTCCCAGCCCCTCTGAGTTCTGCTACTCAAACAGATGCAGACACTCTTATCTGCAAACAAGGTGAGCAGAGTGTACTAAGTGACCTCACCGACATGATGGAATGTGCGCACAGTGTTGGCTCTTCCTGCCTGTTCCTCCAGGAAAGGAAGCTCTGTTTCTTGCAGGGAGAGAGGAGCCTTTCCCAAGCAGAACTGGTACAAATCCAGCAGGTACTGGGGGACCACACGGCCTGGTTTTGGCTCTGGGCGCCTTTGCAGGCCGAGGCGTCTTAAGAGGATGGTGTGGAGGGCCTGGATCGGCACCTGCTTAGAGTCATGCTTCTCAGTTCCAGGTGATGCTCCCTGGCGGGCTTCAGATCCCCAGAAGGCAAGAGATAGAAATAGCATCGACAGAACAGTGAAGTTATCAGAAACCATTGTGGAACTGGGAAAGTTAAAGAGAGAGAGGGAAAAGTGTGGTTGGTTAATGTGGTATGTGGCTAGAATTTGATCTGCTCTCTCCCTTGTTATTCCTCCACCCCACAGCTGCTCACCCACAAATAAGACGTACAACATCCAAGAATATATTATAGTACTAATACATCTATTACTGTTGAGAGGCTGGCTGGCTTTTTTTAATCACTCAGTGGAAAAATAGCATCCTCTGTTGACAGTCAAGGATGTAGCCCTTACACTGAGTGTTGGTTTCACTCAGCACTGTTTCTTTAATCACGTTGCACTTGCGTTTCACCTCCAACTGAGTGCCTTTTAAAAATCTCTTCCAGACCCTGTTAAAGATCCAACAGGAGGAAGTTGCTGGCAGAAGTTATAACTGAGCATTGCATTAGCCTCCAGGATTGAAAGACAGAGGTGAAACCCCGGGGGAGTCCAAATAAATTTCCTTCCTCACAACACTGCTGCAGCTTTGCAGAATGATTTCTGTGCTGAAAATGGTTTTGACAAAGTAGACTTCCCATCTTTTAAGTGGAGTGTTACATTACTCAGGGAGCATTTTTTCCCCTCTTTTTTTGACCTGGACTTCCCTCTCTGATGGGATTCTTTGCAAACATGTGCCTTTCTATTGACATTTTGACATCCATGTCCTCTCTTGATTTTGGCTGATATATCAAGATTTCTCACTTAATCTCTTCCCAAGGGCTGGGAGAGGCAACACCATCTCCTGTGTTATTTGCCCTCCCAGTAGGTTTATAGAGAGGAGATTAATCCCATTTTACAGATGGACAAATGGAGGCCCAGAGGACTTGCCAGATACCATGCATTAATACATTATAGTCTTGGGTCCTTTGAAGAAAGCAAGCAGACTAGGTAGATGCTGTTCCCAGTTGCATCTTTTTTTTCGTGGTGGTGGTGGTGGTGGGGTTATAGCCTTTGGAAACAGCCTTGACAATAACCCCTTTCCTCTTTTTTCACTCATACCCATGAAATAGCCAGTGGTGTTGGGGAACGGGAAACAGATGGACCATGATAAGAATAAGACTTCAGCACAGTTGCTGTAGCCTTGCCTGCAACGTGGCATTGTGCACTGGTTTTGGACTGAACCGGGCAGGGCTTCTCGTGTAGGCGGAGCTTCATACAAGAGGCCACCTCGGTGCTGGAGGTGCTTGAACCATCCCACTCTCCAAGCCCCAACTGCTGCTCCTTGTTCCTTTGCCTTCTGCAAACTACAAGTCCTCCCTAGGGCATTTAGCAATTATTAACTAGAACATGTGTATAAATACACAAGGTAGGCAAGGTAGCCAAAAAGGGCACCACCCAGTGACGGGGCTGCTCCTGAAATCTTAGGAAAGCACCTTGCAAAAAGCACCTTGCAAAAGCAAAGCGTTGTCTTTTGTGCTGTTGTTGACAGTGTGTGTGTATTTCCCCTGCTCCCTTTCAGAGGTACTTACTTGCAAGAGTAGAGGTTGTTGGCGAGAATCCATGTTTTTCTCCTCTTTCGGATCCCGTGGCCTTTCCTTGCCCGCCTTGTCTTTCAAGCCTCTCCCAGCTGGGCTGTTTGTTCTGGGTCATCCATGCCAAGCAAGAGCCCTCACTGCCTTATGGGCTTACCCAGTTCTCCTTGGCAGTCTCTGTCCTCTTTCCTTCCTCACTCAGCAAATGAGAGAGGCTGGCTCCCAGCTCTTCGCCAGAGTGTCCGGGCTCAGCCCGCCCTGCCTGTGGAGGTGCCGTTCTCCCGGCTTTCAGGATGTGATGTCAACCAGGCGAGGGGCCTGAGCCAGAACAAACAAGTTGTTGTGAGTTGTTGCCTCTTCACTCACTCGAGCAGCACAATGGCCTTTTGGGACTTGGGTCAAGGGCTGGTTCCCCAGATGGGGAATGGGAGCCACTGGCAACTCCACCCCAGATTGCAGTAGGACTAAGCACATGAAGTGGCTGAATTTGGCCAACAATTCCTAGAGCCCCCAGTTGGTCAGCGGCAAGGCCTTTGATCTACCCAGAAGTCTCAGCTCCTGTAGGCAGTGATGCTTAGATGTGAATTTGTCTTGGTGCCCCTTTCACCAAGCCTTGTATGTTTGCATTGGCCCTTCCCAAATAAGAATATTGCTGCACCAAAGGGCAAAGGAAAACAAGTAAGAACTGCCCCAGTGAATGAAATTTTTCTGTATTCCTCAAATTTCTGCAGCGTGAGACACCGAAAATCACCCACACCTAGAAGTCTTTGTATCTGTTGTATTCCTATTCCCTTAGTCACTTTGCCAGACCCTTTTCTTTGGATACCCAAACTGTCTTTTTAAATGTTGGACTGAAGTTTGCCTCAGAAGGCTGGGAATAAAAGGAAGATTTTTCATCTGGGAGGGCAGAATATGTATTCTAGAGGGGGCAGTGCCCTCATTTTGCACCCCCATAAGCACCCCCTGACTCTATTGCTTATGACTTGCTGATTAAGCTGTTACTAATAAGGCACCCACCCCACCCCAAAAAGAAGATTCCACTGACCAAAATGCCTCTCAAAAGCTTGCCCTAAGTCCTCCGCTTGGGGCTTGTTTAACAGAATTTTTGTTGTCACAATTCTGGGAATGTTTATGTACCTACAAAGTCAAAACGGCTTTAATGTTTAAAGCCTTTACTGCTTCCTTCTTTCGCTGCCACCCCTCTTTCTCTACAGCATCATGTATGACTCCTCCCAGGTCACATTTATACAGAAACCTATGCCTTAGCAAAGGCGAGTCTTTCTGGAAAAAACAGCTCCCCCCCACCTTGCCGGTGTCATGACCAAGAGCACAGCAGGTCTGGGCCAAGTCCTTATCAGGCCAGCTGGAGCGGACTTCTAGGGGCCGGTGCTTCCTCCAGCGCCAGACAGCACGCGTCAGGAATGAACCATCTATGGAAAGAGCGCATAAACAGGGCTGCAGAGGAAACTTTGCAGTCATCATCCAGGCTTTAGGAACAAACACACTGCGTAGGAATGTGGCCCGATCAGCGGGATGGAAGGCAGGGCAGCAGGGTGAAGGTAATCTCCACCGAGGCTTAAACCTGTGGCATTTCCGCTCAGAAGCTGAGTTTGGAGGCAAAGCAGAAGGTGAAAAACGGTTTACTTCCAGACAGCTCTCAGGTTCTGTTAACTCTGGCTGCCAGTGCTAAGAATCTACCTGTCTCCCCCAGGCAGGGATGTGGCTATGCGGTGGGTGGGGGATGGAATCCTCACCAAATAAGAATTCTGCACCCCCTGCCCAAAATTTGCCTTCAGTCCCCAAGTTTCTTGCGCTCTTAAAAACATTGGTTGAGCATTTAGAAATACAGTTTAGGTATGTAAAGAAAAGAAGGCTGGCAAAGTTACCAAGGGAATGTGAATACAGCACAGGAGTTCTAGATGTACATTTTCACCATTTCCCTCTCTGCAGTGCTACGGATTTGGGGACGGAAGGGAGATTTCATGGGAGGGCATGGAATTCCTGTTGGAGGGCGATAGCTTCATTTTTCCCTCCAGTGGTCACACCAAGAGGCAGTGTGGTGTAGCTGGGCTCCCTTATATCTCATCAGCTGGAAGCACTTTGGTGCCTCTTGTCCATTTGGTGTAAAAAAAAGAACTGTTGTTATCTAGTGGGCTGCCAGAATCCCTGAGCAAGATTGCACCACTCTGGGTCTCCTTCCATATTTCCCAACTGGAGAAGGCCTGGGACTACATCTATTGAGCCAGAAGATTGTACATTAGTACAAATTAATGAGGAGCCTTACTAAAACTTACCTCTCCACAGCATGTGATCTGTTCTGACATTTACAGTAGAGGTGGGGTGGGGGGGTCTTGTGTTAACTTAGAATGAAAACAGTGTGAAGGATGTTTTTGCCTGGTGCTTCAGTAAACAGACTGAACTCAGGATGCTAGAGTGGCCTATCAAAATTGCTGCTAGCCGAAGTCAGACGTGAAAATCATGTGGCCTTCCAGGTACACTTGGAGTACACTTGAAAGCAGATCCCAGCCAGGATAGCCATGGCCAGGAGTGCTGGGAAATGCAGTGTAACCATATCTAGAAGGCTGCATGATTCCCATCCCAGAGCTAACATATTCTGCTGATCCCCAGCAATTAAAATTAGAGGCACAGCTGGCTTTTGCATGCAGGTAAAGAGTGGTTTTTAACTTGCCTTCAGGCAAAGTTAGGAACATGTTGCATGTTGCAAGAGTCTCTGTGGGGCTGCCTTCTGGTTGGAAGAATAGAAGCCCAGACCACTAATTAGTGTAGATGTATAGTGGGGAATCTCACATAAAGAACAATCAGTCTACTGAATTTTTCCACTTGGAATGATTGCTCCAGGCACAATCACTGCAGAAGGTAGCGGAGAACTGTGCTTGGGGGAAAAAACAGAACTGGAACCACAACTCATACAAAGGTACACCTGTCTGTCTCCTGCATGGCAGGGTTTGTGGCACCCGTACTTGAATTTATTTCTCACATTAGTGCATCCTGCCCCACTGATTGGGAACAATGGCTTATGTTGAGGTCTGTGCTTTAAGATGCAGATGCATTCAGCCTGTTACGGGTTTCCCTTCTGTCAGGAGCCATGGGAATTCCCGTTTGGAGAGAGCGTTGGGGTTCTCTCACTGCGCCTTCTTCAGAGCCCAAGTCCTACCCTTGACCTCTAGATTAGCATTAATTAGAACACACTCATAAGTACACAGTATAGACAAGGCCACTAAAAGTGTGTCCTGTTTCTGTTATAAGCCATCCCTTCTTGCTTTCCTTTCTGTGCTGGAGTTATCCTTGGCTACGGCCAGCAATTTCTTCAGCTCACTGTGGAAAACATCCTCTTTGCTGCTGACCCTCGGCTTGGCTGCCAGCCATAGGGGATGTTGGCACAGCAAGGGAGCGTCAAGTTGGTGCCGCCACTGTCCAAAGGGAAAATAGGCTGTCCTCGCACAGCAACACTTCCTGTTTACAGGTCTGACAAGCCTGCGTTAACCCTTCTGCTGCCCGTAGACCTCCAGCCTTGCCATGGTAGCAGGCAAGAGTATCCAGTCAGCCCAGTGTAGTTTGATTGCCTCAGATCCTTGACAAAGGACAGGAGTCCAAAAGTTTGTCACATTGGCTCATACACTGCCAGTCTTCCCACATCTTCCTCAGTCAGGTTGCTTACATATAGCAGCGTATGAAATTTGTGGGATCTTGCTGGTTTGAGCTGGAATACAGCTGCTGAAAGGTAATGGACTGCTGAATTTCATGGGATTTTTTAAACATTGTATGAAGCATTTTAAGAGCTGGTTTAGTACTTTTACATATTTATCCTGCTGCAGGTTTTACTTTATGTACATAGCCTTAGAAGGTGGCATCTTTTCCTGAATAGTACTTAACACAGCTAAGATCTGCAGAAAAATAATTTGCACCTTTTTTTCCCCTTGTGCCACCAAGGGTGTAAAATGAAAGTTCCAGTTGCTGTTATTCGCCTGCCCCGCGGACCTGATGGGTCAAGCCGTGGCTTCGATCCCAACTCTCTTCGCTTCCAGGCACTGGGTCCTGCCAGCCTCTCCTCGGTGGGTCGTGGGAACATGGCAAACCTGGAACTGGAGCAGCAAAGCCGAGTGGCACTGCGGGAACGCTACCTGCGCAGCCTCCTGGCTATGACTGGGCAGCCTGTCCATTTCACCATGTATGAGAGGGTGAGTGTCACCGCCTTGTTTGGAGCGTCGGACATTGACATCTTAAACTTCCAGGTTTCCGAACTACAGACTCCACTGGGGATACAGAAGGAAGCCCTCCTCCGCTGCTCGGACATCATCGCATACTCTTTTGAGCTTTGAGGGCTATCCCATCCCAGCTTCCTTTTTAATATTAAAAAGCATTTGTGGTAAACAAGCATTTGGTCCTTGAGTTGCAGGCAGTAATCACGAAAGAGTATGCTTCGTGCCAGTAGCATTGCATCCATCCCTAGAGAACACTGACTGTTGGATCTCAGTATGATTCACTGCTGCACACTTCAGTTCAGAGATAGTAACAAGTAGAGCTCCATAACTGTCCAGTTCAGGACTTCCGCCAACTTGCTCACCCATCATCCCCAAGAGTCAGCATTCTGTCCCCACTGAATACCCAGTCCTCATTGGGAGTAGATTTTTCCTTCCCTTCCTGGGTGTTAGATTTTTCCCTACATTTTTTTGTTGTTGCATTACAAAACTTGGGGTCCTTGAAAGCTTGCTGATCAGCTGCCTTGTGTGCATGTGCTAGTTTGGCTATAGAGCAGATGGTGCTTTCATACTGGAAGGAAAGAGAATGGACCCCCTTGTGTTCCTGGATCGTATGAATGGGTTTTTCATTCCCCTCTGCAGCATTTGTAAGCAGCCTCAAGCGTCTGTTCCATGCTAGTTTCCTGATAGACGTGTAACAACAATAATGCAAATATAGTGAAGGAACAAAACAGCCTTTTAAAGTTGTGTGTGTCTTGAAGTCACCTGTTGACTTATGACAACCCCATGAATTTCACAGGGTTTTCTTAGGCAAGGAATACTCAAGATATGGTTTGCCAGTTCCTTCTGCAGAAATACAGCACAGGGCAGGCATTCCAATCTTTGTTCCTCCAGCTGTTCTGGACTTCAGCTCCCAGAGGCCTTCACTAGACTGGCCAATGGTGATGGTTTCTGGGAGCTGAAGCCCCAAACAGCTAGGAGACCAAAGCTGGAGAGGGCCACTCTGCAGCACCTAATATTCATTGATGTTCTCCCATCCAAGTACTAACCAGGGCTGACCCTGTTTAGCTTCCAAGATCAGTTTAGGGAGGCTGATGCCTATATTTGTAAAGGGGGAAGTGTGAACTTCAGGTACGTGAACAGTGGAACACACTGTCTTAAAGTGCTGCTGAACTTGGGCATGAGAGTGCTTGGACAGATACTTGATATGGGAGACATATTGGACATTAGGCAAGTTCTGCTGTACATTTAGTGCAAGGGGAGAGCACGTGCTTGGGAGCAGTCTCTAATGGCCTCCTCGTCTGCATGGGTTGGGAATAGTAGGAATTGTAGGGCAACACAGCCAGAAAAACACCACAGTGAAAGGCACTCTGTAGGCAGAAGATTCCTGACACCCAACAGTTAAAGGATATGTAATAACAAACTAGAGTAAGATCTTTCTGCTGCTAGCATGGAGAGCCTTTATAAATCTGAGCAGATGCAGTTCTACCAAGATGAAAGGTCTCGTGGTGTAAGGCACTGCTGCTGAACATACAGTCTTCCAGATGTTTTGAACGACTGGGTGAAGTCCAAAACATCTTTACCTTTCCCCGCTGAAACAATTCACAGCCTTGGGGAGGCAGGAACTGCTAATTAATTGCTAATGGATTTTCACAAAGAGAGTACCATGAGTATACACAGCCCAAAGGCCACTTCTGGCTTTTTTTTTAATTTTATTTTTTTGACAAAAACAAAACCAGCAATATACAGCATTATTACACAGCATGGTTACAAGGGGCCAAGTGAAAGGTGGGTGTGGGGAGGGGGCTGCCAACACAGCACTGCACCAGAAATCATCCCCTAGTGACGATGGTGTGGGCTCCGAGATCGGGACCGTGAATGCCTACGAAGGGTGGAAGAACAAGATATGTTACGAGGGAAACGCAAACACAAATGAGAACAGAAATTGGAGAAGCTGTATTTTGGATTTCAAAAACCTTAGAAATCCCCTGGTTAGCCACACTGGTTAGAGGATTCTGAATCATATCTAAGCTCTGAAGATAAGGTGGGCTGCATATGTACAACTCACTTTTTCTTTTTTCTTTATCACACTTCAGCAGTCCCCTAGTACTTACATTAGTAAGCACAAAGGAAAGCCTTGCAATGTGGGGGAAAAGAGGCAGGCACAGCTCTACCATGCGCAGGTCCAGGAGCAGATGAAAGGGTCCCCTCCATCCCAACGGCCATTGCCCTGGCCTCAGGGAGAGATGAGCCCTGCTGGACTTAATTCCCCTCTGCCTCCCCTTCTCTTGTTGTCTCATATCTTAGACTGTAAACCTAAGGGCAGGGATGTGTTCTGTTGTTCTTTTTACTTGTGAAGTGCCATGTACAATGATGGCACTATAAACATAAATAATAATGTAGCAAAAGGACATTCCTCCCACTACTGAGTGACCACACATCAAGTGTGGCCACGAGAAATGTCTTCTTTTGCATCTACAGTAACCTGCTGGGCTGTGGTTAGGATAAAAATGGAGAAAAAACTCTTCTACAGGCATATCTCAGTAAACAAAGCCTCTGACGAAGAAGCTCCTTCTTTAGCCTGCCCACCAGATGCCCTTTCCTCTTCATTTCCTATCTAGCTAGAGGTGTTTTAGCAACATCTGCACTGGGAAAAAGAGAGATGAAGAAACAGACTTTCAGTGTCAAGTTGTAGCAGCATGTCTCCAGTGAAAAATACAATAAAGACTGAACTGGGAAGAAATCAGATTCTACTCTAGCTGCATGTACCTGCATACAACAAAACACTGCTCTGGTGCAGAACATTCCCTTGATAACAGGTCTGCTAGCCCCCCTCGCACCTCCCACAAATGGAATGAAATTATTAAAAAGCAGAATTTACCTCCTTGAAGAGCTGTATTCTCGACCTGCAAGACAAAAGGAGGGAAAATACAATTCCAGATCACATCTCTCCAAATTTTTGAAATCTGTCTATTTAGGGTAAAGAATTTCTTCAAGAGCAGTGATGGAAGGAGGCTGGGATGTGGTGTTTGGGTCAGTGGCACCACAGAACAATAGATGCAAATGCCTAACAGGGATCTATGGCACATATCAACACTGTCTCTCCAATAACAAGAATAAAGACACTTTTTGTGTTTTCTTTTCTCCCTGACAATAGATATTGGCCACCTTGGGACCCCAAAATGTATCAAGAATAGGAGTCAGGAAGCTGCCTTTCAGAAACACAGAAACCCTTTCAGGTGAGGGCAAATGCTACAGAGAAAGGATAGGGACTCCCATAATTAAAAGTTTTATATGAGTCTATAACTAACCTGTGAAGGCAGGCGTGCCCACAAGTGACATCAGGGCACGCCACACGGCATGGCAAAGCTGCCAACACAGATGGGGCACCCCCTGTGAACTCTGGTTAGGTCACCCAGTGAGGAGTTAACTGCTGGCGTTCCCAAGGAAGAAGACAACCGCCTAGAGATCATACATCCGCTCTTTCAAATCCCAAGAGTTGTAAACGTTACTCTATTTTAGACAACATCTCCCAGAATGCTGCAGTCAGCATTGCCACTGTGGGATTTGGGAAGTTGTTTTTTAAAAAAAATCCAGGCTATGCCACATCCATATCTCCAAACAGAGAACACAAACCCTAGTTTCCATGGAATCCAAACAAAAGCCAGAGGCTGGAGAATTAAAACAGATAATCTTGGCTTTGCATTGTTTGCTTACAACGCTTCCCCAACCAAACCAAGCTTATTATATCCATAATCCCCACATTAAAAACTGCAGAGCTGGCACTTACCAGTGCCACTTTGGCAGTAACACACAGATCATTATAGATCCAACACTTGGGGGAAAAAACCAACATCAAAAAACAGGGCACCTCTGGGTGTCCAGATATGTCCAAAAAGTTGTGGTTTTGTTGCGATCTCATGAAAAAGTCACAAGGATCTGTCCCTCGGATCCACGTTTTTGCACCATGGTAGTGCTGCTGAGCACCAAATCTGTCATTCTATTCTGATAGTCACAGATATTTGCTCAGTGTTATTCCAAAATGACCCAGTGGTTTGTAGGTGCCAGGCTAATATACTGAATTCCTCTCAAAATGGCAACAGGAAGTGAGGCAACATCACTTCCTGTTGCCATTTTGAGAGGGACTGCAGAAAAAAATGGAGATAGTTGGACTCGCTGTGGTGGGAGGTTTACACTCTGTGGAGGTATCTGAAAAGGAAACTGGCCTGTGGCCCCCATGCAGTCCCGTCTGGGCTATAGAATCATAACCAGACATGCTTCCAATGACTTCATCTCTCCACTGGCCAGTAAATACCAGTGAAAAGTGACCACTCCAGGAAGAAGTCCTGCAGAATGGGAAGGGTGAGGTTATGCTAGTTCTGCCCATGTGGACTGTGCAGGATTGTGGCCATTACCGTCTCCCCTATGCGCCATACCCCCACACCACTCCTCCTTCCTGGTACTAGGCACTCACTGTAACGTGGGGAAGGAGAACGGCTCTGGCGGCTGTATTGTCGCTCCCATTCCTCCCGCTCCTTCTCTCGACGCTCTCGCTCCCTGCCAAAAGAAAAGACTGGAAGTCAACGGGAGAAAACCACTGACTCATTCCCCTTCCTCACTGCATTCCCCACTACTCCACATCGAGGGTAGAAGAAAACCACAAGAGGTATTACTTCATCCGGATCTTCCGAGCCATGGCCCGTAGCTCATCCTCTCGCTCCTGGAAAAGAGAAGAGGATGCACTGGTCAGCAGAAGGACAACTGCCAAATACAGCAGGAAATACCAACAATGGCCAATTATTCCCACTTATTAGGAACAAAAAGCTTAGCATTTGGGAGCATCATACACCCTGCAGTGAAAAAATATCAGTTCTGCAATTAAAACTATGCAGCTCTGAATTCCTGGACTACAGCCTGCTTGGTAATAGTGTATTTTCATCAATGGAGCAGGGAGGTCTTTCAGTCCCTGGTCCTCAGGTCGACAACTGCCAGTTAAAAATGTTAAATCTCTGCTGATCACAGCAATTCCTAAGACTGCATTTCCAGTCAGTACATTTCATTATGATCAAGACAGTTGGTACCCAATGTTAAAATACTTCCACAATTCTAACCAAATAAGTTATTGCTTTGTTTTGCTTGTCATCAAGGGAAGGCGCATAATGAAGTCCACAAGGACCTAATCTCTCTGACCACAAGAAAATATAGTCAGCAGCTCTTTTGGGTTCTGAGATTCTGCTAACTATTGTACACATCTTTGTAGCTGTTAATGACTAGATATATTTTTCTCTGTTTTAAGTACTGGTACTAAAGCTGTCACTTCCAAGAGAGCTCTGCCCAGCATTCTTTATTTGCACTGAGCTGCAGCACCAAACATCAAGGAATCTGAAAGAATCTGAACACTAGTCATTTACTGGGTTAATCACCACGTGCCTGTTCCACACTGGAATTCAAGACAGCAGGTATGAGATACCCAGGCAGACTTCCATCCAGGCCAAAGCAAGGAAAAATCATGACTACAACTCCCAAAGCACTCATGTCTATGTGGGTCAGGGAATTCTGGCAGCTGTTTGTCTCCCAAAATGGCTTTGCCATGCTCTTCAGTGGAAGCCTGGGGAACTTCAGCAGGCTAGGTATATAAAGCTATGCATGGTGTGAAAAGAGTGTACAGAACGCTCTCATAATACAGTTGACCAATTAATTTGAACAACAGGTTATTCAGAAGAGATAAGAAAGTATTTCTTCACCAAGTTGCTTCCACCAACTTGCCATTCTTGTGAGGTGCCTTCCAAGCAATCCCAACTTATGGCAACCCTACTGAACGGTCATCTTGACAAGTTTGCCATTACCCTCTCCCAAGACTGGGGAGGTGGTGCCAGTGGGTTTCTATGGCTAAGTGGGATTCAGACCCTGTTCCTCTCCCAGAGTCCTAGAGCAACACTCAAACCACTCACTACACTACTCTTCCACCAATGGTTTTAGACTCACAAAGATCAGACCACCAATAGTTATTAGTCCTAATAGCTAGATGCTACCACCAGGATGTGAGGCAGCATGCATCTGGAAGCCTGTTGCTGAAGGACACATGAGTAATAAGGTGTTACTGCACTCATGTCCTGTTTGTGGACTTCACAAAGGTTTGTGATTGGTCACTACAGGCAACATGATCCAGCAACAATGTGCCAACTTCACACTGTACTCTCACCATGATGAGACATGACTTCTCCAAAAGAACAACAAGAGAGAAGAAATCAAAAACATAACCAGACCAAGCTGTCCAGTTTCTTGCTTCAGCTGCCCAACCACTCACACCTTTGGTTCCCCATTACTGTCTACTGTAACAAGCATGGACACGTATTCCAGCTCCATGATAGTTTATTATACTTGTGGAAGAGATCTTTCTATTTGCAGAATTTCATGGCTGCCAGTTACCTGTCTCTCATGTTCCTGCTGCATCATCTTCTCCTGGGCGGCCTTTTTATCTGCTTTAACTGAAGAGGCAGAGCAGTGAGATGAACCAAATGTGAGAGAAGAAAGAAAACGAGAGGGGACAAGGCAACCCCTGCCCGGCATCCCTCCTTCTCCCACCACCCCAAGGATGCTTACACTGCCTGTTAAGCGCCTTTTGCATGCGCAGCTTCAGTTTCTCCTGCGGGGTCAGTTTTGGCTACAAGCAGAAAGGGAAACAGAAAGGTGTTAAAAAGTCTGCCTCTTCGCTGGAGCTCACTATCAAACGGGGGTATGGCCAGGCGCACGTGAAGAAAGACAGGCCTCAAGGAAGACAAAACACACTAATAAGTTGACCCAAAATATGCATGTTGACCCAACACTGGAAGGGAGGCCAGCCTGGTTGCTGTCAACTAAACCACCTCTGCCCATGCCAGAGAGAATCCAGAAGGTTTGAAATGCCAGGAGACCCAGCAGCTGCATCCTTTTCTCAAAGGGGTCACACACACCCCATCATGAAAGGGGAGTCTACTTTCTTGACACCCATGATCAACGGGGATTCCACTGGCGTCTATGGGCAACTCTGCCTGTAATGGTCAAAAAACCAAGCCCTTATTTCAGAGAGAGGTTTTGTTTTAAGGAGTCTTGCTTGAAGGGCTGATGAGAGAATAAGAACTTGGCAGCAAGGCAAATTTGGCAAATGAGGTTGAGAATCTTGGGTCTGAAGGAAAGGCAAATAACCAGAAGATATGAAGACCATCCCAGCCTCCCATGTGCAACCTGCTTGATGAACAGCTTCGTCCCTGGAATAAAAAATCACCCCCAGACAACCATTTTTAAAGAGTTCACTTTCATTCTTTCAAGTTAAGATGCCTTTCCTCCCACCCCCAAAAATGAGTGTGTTGCAGGCAAGGCAGCCAGTAGAAATCTCTCACTAGTAATTCTTGTATAATCCCCATGAACTATGATATGGGCTTTCCCCTAGTCCAAGAAAAAGCAGCTTCTGGCTTTTCTAAACCAACATCAGTGTACACACAAGTGTTGAAACCTTGAAAATCTCAGCCTTTTAAGGAAACGCTAAGATTCTAGCCAAAATGGAGCTAAGAAAAAACAGATACAAAGAAGAACCTAATTCATTATATTTCTGAAATTAATAGAATATCAGATGTTATCAAGACCGGCACTCCCCAAAATATATGAAACAAAGATCTCCACAGGGAACACAAAGTGCAACGAAGATGCACTTAAAACAGGTCTAAGCGGGGACTGGAAACATCTTATCCGCTTTCCTCAGCTTCTAAATATCTGTGCTTCACTGAGGAATTCAAAGACATTTTTAGCCTCATGTAGGGCAGGATTCCAAAACTCCTGAAGCTTTCACCTTAAAAGCCTGGAAGATTTCTCCAACCCTCTGAGTCACCATATATTTTCTGTCTCTGCTCAGTGCCGAGTGAGATACCCGCTCATGACTAAGAGACCATGTCAAGATAAACATCTGCCAAGGTGGCCTTTGAATGAACCTACTACCAGAGCTTGCAAAAGTTCCTTTGAGCCATGATGGCTGCACAAGTCTGGAAGTTAACAGTTCAAAAAAGGAACTTTTCAAGCCTCTGCCCACTAGCATCCCTCCTATCTTCCACACTAAAAATACTTCTAGAGATGTGGGCATTCAAGTTACAGAAACCCTTCTACACAACTGACCCCATTTTCCAAGAGAAGAGCTGGAACATGGAGCAAAGTCCATCTGATGGTTAAGAGGCCTGTGATAAATGTCCAGACAATCCCAATTTAAATGAACAGGTTCTGAACAATAAAGAAGTCTGGCATCTTGTTAGTGACGTGTTGCTGTGTGCCTTCAAGTCGTTTCTGACTTATACTGATCATAAGGCAAACCTATCACGGGGTTTTCTCGGCAAGATTTGTTCAGAAGAAGGTTGCCTTTGCCTTCTTCCGATGCTGAGAGAGTAATGACTTGCCCAAGGTCACCCAGTAGGTTTCCATGGTGAGCAGGGATTTGAAGCCTAGTCTCCAGAAAGTAGTGGCTCAAACCACTACACCACAGAGACTCTGTGGCATACACAGTGGTGTAAGTGCACCTTATGCTTGTGCATGCCTTTTTTTGGTCACTACAGAAGCTGGTATTTCTTTCCACCTTCTGAAATGATCTGGGCTTACCATTTAGCCAATCTGTGCCTGGGAGGGGGCACAGAGAGACATAGCCCAGAGCTTTCCAGACTTCTCATGTTAGTGACACACTTTTTTGACATGCATCATTTCTCAACACAGTAATTCAGTTTTACTACCAAAACAGAGGTACCCAGAGGCGTATCTAGGGTGGGGAAAGGTACTCCCCCGCAATCCTGGCCCGCTGCCCTTGCATTCACCTGGAAAGGCCCCAGCAAGACGAGCAGCAGGGGGAAAGGCAGCCCCCTCCCACCTGGCCCTTACCCGCTGCTGTCATTCTTGCCAGGAAAAGGCTTCAGTGAGAGCAGTGGCAGCAAACCAGTCTTATGGGGTCTTTCTTGGTTGGAGAGGTGACACACTAACACGCTACAGGCAACACGCTGATGTGTTGCAACACACCGTTTGGAAAACCCTGCCATAGCCAGATTCAGAATGACTATATCATCTGCTGAGATCCAGCGTCTTCTAGTGGTCTCACTGGGTAATGCAATCATTTTGCATCTGGCTACACGAACACAGCCAGGCATTTTTGTGGCTACTGGATTCCCTCCTCCAGCAGCCACAAAATGGCCATGGGGATGCTGCAGTGCTCAACAGTGACTCCAGAGAGGGGTTGAGTGGATCAAGTACCATAGTTCCACATGAGGAACCACTGTATTAAAGAAAGCCATTCAGGATCTTGGTCGCGGTCTAACTTAAGATGTTTTCAGCTGTATGTATGTTTTAATCATGTCATGAGCCATTGGACTCCCAAGTCCTGGGAGAAAAGCAGAATATAAATGAAATAAATTAATAAGTAACTGCTTTGCCTTTTAAGAACCCTCCTCAACTCAGTGCCCTCCAGGTCTGCTGGGCAACAGCTTTCCACAGGCCATGCTGCTACAATGATGGTAGCTTTAGTCCAATGAATTTAGCAGATACCAATTTGGAGAAGACTGGCTTAGAACAGGTAGTGCTGTGTTTGTCTAGAGTGGGAGAAGTGCAGATCTACTGCACTATTTGTTCTGATGTCCTAAAATGGAGTGGTCTAATATTTTCCTCCCTGAGTTGTTGAACAGCTGAATGTTTCAGCTCAGCCCACCAAAAAAAGCTGTTTGCTTTTACTGGCAATCTGACAAAATCAGCTGGAATGTGGCTACTTCTGCTTTAGCCCTGGCCAAAGCAAGTCAGTGTTTTGGAAACACCCACATGCTCAACGTTTACTGGGATTAAGTGATCGTTGTGGAGCATGAACCTGTGGGTTTGATTGCACTCGCTGTTCCTGTTTACTGTTTGCTTATTATTTTTTTAACCTTACATGAGCTTGTTATGGCTTAGAGCTTGAACAAATATAAAAAAGAAAACTGTGTATTCTCCTACAGACTCCTCAAAAGCAGGTAGGCAAGCTCCAGTTCTACAGGTTTGTGGCAAATGCAGGTTAACAGAAACACAACACAACTGACAAAGCTCTACAGTTGGCCATACACAGAAAAGATTTTGTCTTGAGTTTTAGGCTAGCTTAAGAAAATCTCTTTCCAACGTACAAAACATCAACCCCCCCTTTAGCAATACTACAAAGTTACAAACCAACGTTAGCATTTTCTTCCCTTGAAATCCAACCCTTCAACACCCAGCAAAGACCAGGTCTAAAGGTGGCTTTCAAGTTTAGAAGACCATCAGCAGCCTGACGACATTTATTGCTCCATCCACTGACAAACTCTGAAGCAGTCAGGTACAGTCAGCCAAACTCTAAAAAAACCCACACTTTTCCTGCATCACTACTGCTCCCCCGAGTCTTTTTCTGCACTGATGGAAACTAAAAGGTGAGGTTTAAATTCTTACTGACTTTGGCAGCTCCTGTCTCTTTACCACCAGCAGTTTCAGCCCTGGAAAGAAAGAGGGAAGACAGGTCACAATATTGCACCAATGGAAAGATAAATGCCTGTCCAGTGCCTGAACTGGGAGAAGTTCCAGGCCTCTCCAAGGGTTCTTTCAGTGGTGGACATTAACACACATTACTGCTATAGTAGAAGTTACACTGATGGTAAATAATGCAGCAAATAATAGAAAGCATAGAAGCATTCCAGTCCTTTCACTAATGGGATCCCTCACTATCAATGGCAGAACTGGGTCCTCAGACAAATTTTACTGAGATTGATCACTCAGTTGCCAATCAAACTAAATCTCTGTCCCTGGACATAATGAGGGCACCTAGATTGGGGTGTGCTCCCACCCAGGCCAATGGAAGATAGGCTCCCACGGGTTACGTACTGCAAACTAAGAATCAAAGCGCCCAAGTGTGACCTAATAGCAACGAGAACTGTGCAAGCAAGTCTGCAAGAGAAAATTCACCCCCATGCTTTCTCAGACTTCCCACCTTTTTCCTCAAACTGCAAAACAGATGCAAGAAAAGTATCCAACAAGGTCACCAACACAAGTTAACTCTTTCACGCTACTGGACAGCTGTTAACACTTGGTCATGACATTAAGGAGGACTCCAAACCTGACAGCAGAGTACCAGGTCTCTACAACAGTCATTCCTCTGCCACTGAGGAATATATTTCCTTTATAGCGCTATTATTCCACTTTCCTTTATAGCGCTATTATTCCGCTTTCAACATCCTATGGAATCCTGGGGTTTGCAGTAGCTGCAAACCCCAGGATTCCACAGGATGTTGAAAGTGGAATAATAGCACTGTAACAGTGTAGTGTGGAAAGGCCCACAGTGACATAAGAAGGTCTGTTTCACTATGAAAAGAAGGGAAACAAAGGAAGAGACATCTGTCACATGCTCACTTTTTCAGTTTTTCCCCTACTGCAGGGGAAGCCGGAGGCCTCAGCTGTTTCTCTCGCTGGAGATGCTGACCGGCTACGGCTTCGCAATTCGCTGTCACTCCGGCTGCTGCGGCTGCTGCTCCAGTGCCTCCCGCCTCTACCGCTGCTCCACCGATAGCGTTCTCCAGACCGGGAATGGCTCCTGAGGAAGAAGGAATGGCATTTTGTTCTGTTCATTCGCTTGCAGTGATGCTCTCTCTTTAATAAGAAAGCAAATCTCTGCTTTACAGCTAAAACCTCCACTATCATCCAGTTATGGATATGAAACTTTTACTATTTAGTCCTTGCATGCAAGGAAAATTACTTTGCCATTGTCTCCCTGCTATGGGGAAAACAAGCAGATCTCCTTAGCTTCCGCCTGGTATTTGTACACCCAAAAGCATTTTAGGCAACTATTCTGTGCAGAAAATATGCTTGTATGCAAAGAAACTCATTGTTTTGGGCAACATTGGTGTTAGTTACGAGAACGTGCTGTTTTATACAAAAACATGAGTTTTTACAAAATTGGTATTTATGTAAGAACTACCAATTTGGCATAAAAAAAGCTCTGCTTTTCTGAGGGGGTACACAAAAATGTGAGGTTTTGCAGGAAAAAAATGGTCTTTATACAAAAAAAAAATCCATGTGTATTTCCACACAAAATAACTATCCAAAACACTTTAGGATGTAAGAATACTTGGCAAAGCCTGTTTAAAAATTCTCATCTCTGTTTTCTTATTCCCATCCAGGTCTCCTGGTTGTTGGGAAACTCACTTTTCAGGCAGAAATACTCTTTCCATCCAATCCACTTACCTAGACCTCCGGCGGGAGCCATATCGCCAGCCCCGTTCTGTTGAGCGTGACCTGGAGTGACGGTGACCATCCCGTGAGCCTCCCGCTGAGTATCGCCTGGTTCTGCTACGGGACCGGGAGTATCTGTGGCTTCGCGAACGGCCGTAACGGCTGCCTCTGTGGTACCCACTGGCCCTGTGAGACCGTGAACTGGACCGTGAGCTTGAGGATGAAGAGGTCGATGAGGTGGAAGAGGAGGATGAGGTGGAACGTCGCCTGCAAAGAGGAAAGACACAATGCTGGCTATTCACACAGAGGCCAAGATGACCGGAAAGCGCAAGGGAAAGGGGGCTGAGAACACACGTGAGGATACCCCAATGTAGCCTAGACCCAGCCCAGCTGATGGTTCCATAAGTAGAAAAGTTTCTAAATTAGCGACCACAGCTGTGGAGATTCAAGGCAACGCATATTTCCCATCTTCATTCTTCATCAAGCCCAATAATGGAGGTATGAAGGCCAAAGACACCTCATGGGCTTCCATGCAATACCAGACACAGTCCAGCACAGAACGCAAGAGGGGTGCTGGTTTATTGCAAGATCTCACTGCAAACTGCTTCAGCCCAAGACCAAGTACACTGCATCCATTCAGTGCTTGAGCAGAGCAAATTCCATTCTAGTAGGAGCATGTGCCTTTTAAAAAATTCTCCTTAATTACCAAGGAAAACTTGTTCAAAGACAATGTGGTGGAGTGGTCTAAGGGAAAAACCTGCACACAGGAGCAGATTCACCCAAGAAAAGGCCACACACCAGCTAAGCTAGAAGCTGTTATCTGCCCTGAGCCCTTGAACAAGACAAAAGAAAGGATGTTTTAAAACCATTTTGTCGCTACCCTTTTCCACAGCTCTGGTGCCTGTTTTACCAACGTATCAGTGATTTCGCATTTTAGGTTTATACAATGTAAGCCCAACGTGTGACAGTTTGGTCTTAAAAAGGCAAGCAAAATAATTACATAGCAATAGTCCTTTGCAGAATTTGGATTTCCCTGGTACAGAATTTTGGATTTCTACTTGCAGCAAACCAGCATCCGAAGCCATGAGAAAAGAAGGTCTTTATCAGTTTGATGTAGCTTCACAAGATCTCTGTCTTTCTGACTCCTTCAAAGTGTGAAGTTACGGACTAGCTACTCTCATCAGAGGGATGCAACGTAACAAGCAAAAAAGAGGCCGGCTCATTTTCCGGCCCAGTCCATTTCCCAGTTGACACCGCCCATCTTGCCACCCCACAGAACAGCCACTCTCAGTTCCCCAGCGTTCGACAGGAGGGGAATTCATCTTTCCCTGTTTTTTTCCTGACTCAGACTCAGCAACGAAAGTTCCACTTGGCTGGACACTGGCCAACAAGAGTGACCAATGGGAGTGCAGCTCCCCAATACAGTCAGGTCTGAACATTCAGGGAGGATGATGGAAAAGTAAGAAATCAACCTTTTGACCCCGGGACGGTCTCTGCTTTAAGGTTTGGGAAAGCGAGGCAGGCGCGAAAATTACCGACCGGGAGGAGGCGCTATGACCTGCCGCAGCGCTGCCCTGCTGCACTTGGCCGGAGCGTGCCTTGCCAAGGGAGGTGGCCTTCCTGGGGGCTCCTCCGGCTTGAGAGGCTGCTGCTTCCTCGTCACTGCCCCCAAAGCTGGTGATGAAGGTGATCTTCTCCTCGTGACCCGGGGATGGTGAGCGAGAGCGAGAACGGGACTCAGATGTGGATTCAGAGGGTGAGCTGAGAGACAAAAAAAGAGCATCACTACAGATGGTGGAGCAGGGAAGTGAGCTCCTCGCCTATTTATCTCTCAGTTGTGTGCTAGTTCCCTCTAAAACAGCGGCAGGGGGTGTATGTACATCAGCATGATGTGTACGTACATGTATGCATGCGTTTGTCAAGCACTTATATTTTCTTGGATACCAACGACAATCTGCGCCACTCCATAAGGATGGGACCAAAGACACAGAAAACAGCAACAGCTATATCCACTCACCGTTTGTAGGGATCGTAGGTAGGACTGTCTCTCCGGGCATAGCTGTAATGACAGGGGGCAACAAGAACAAAACTGGCATTAATTCTAGAATGACAAGTCTCAGGGACGCTTTGCAAAAGCCTATCATTGCACACACTCTTATGATGACTCCAGTTCAAGGAGTGCTATGTGCTCTTGATCTAGCCGCTACCAGCCAAAGTCCCCTAGGATCAGGCCCTCAAAGATCTTCAAGGAATGGGAGGAGAATCCACCAAGTACAACCCCTCATGAGCATTCTAAGGTCCTACCGATCGCACATAAAGGAGTTGAAGGCCCACTGAGCATGACAAAATATGAGAATGACATCCAAAGCACCTAAATTACACAGTACAATGAAGCAAACCCAGCCTACCCTATAACCCTCTTATGCTAGGAATCACAATCACCAGCCCTATGCATCTGTATGGTGGGGAGTGGGGGTACATCTCAGCCCTAACCATCATGTCTCCTTATGGATGTGCTCCTGCAGGCAGTTATAATGAACTGAAGCAACCAGCACTGGAAGACAAAGCAGCCACTGCAAGAAGAGGAGGTGTGGAACTATAAACATGGAAGGAGAAGAGAGGAAGAGCAGGAGACTGACAGTATCAGCATGTTGGTCACCTGCTGAAGGTGGCTGGCCCAGAAAACACAAGACATTAGAATTCTATTGCACAAGGAGGATTCATTTGCTTTTAGCAAAAAGAGAACTAAAGAACAAGGGGAAGAGAATTCCACCAGCTCCCTCAGGAAGGGGAAGGGAAAAAGCCAGGCTCCTCCAGGATGTCGTCCTCTTTCAGCAGAGAAGGCTCGGTCTCAGATGCAGCAAAACTCCACGTGTAGCAGGGGAGATGGAAATGTCCAGCTTGACAAGAGCCAGGTGAGATCCCCATCATCAAGGGGCTTACCTTGGAGGACTGATCTTCCTTCCTTTTAAGCGTTTCTCTCGGAATTCCCTCCTCTGTCGCCGGGAGCGTCGACCCTGCAAAAGGAAGCAGAGCGGGGATATCAAAGAGGTTGCCATGTTAACAGGGGAGCCCTGAAAGCTTCCCCAACTCAGTCTTCCTATCACTGAAAGAGAAACTATTCAACCTAGGCCCCCAGCGGACATGCAACATGGCATTAACTTGCCTCCCCTCTCCACAAGTCCCATGAGCCAAGCAGAGCCTTTTGGTCCAGCTAGTCATAAATACACTGAGGAAATCAGAGACAATCCCTAGGGAAAAGCAACAAAGCAAACAGTATGGGATAGCTCCCAAACACCTCCTACCGAGTACATGGCTTTCTCTTCCTCCAAGGCTTTGGCATGTTTAATGGCTTCTGCCTCCTCTTTGTCCTTTCTCAACATCCTTCCAGAAGAAAGAAAGGCAGGGATCAGAGGGAAAGGAGATACAAGCAAAGACTTTAAAAAAAATTGGAAAGGTCTTGGTATCTAAGTTGCATTACAGTTGAATGGGGCTGCTTCTTTTTACTGACAGTTTTAGTTGTCTCCTTAAATTTTTTAACATTGTAACTTCAGTTTTATTGTGAGCCACCTGCATGCTTTTAGTAGCAAGGCAGGGTAGAAATAAGATGAGAATGAACAAATACATTTGCAGGGTGTGTGCCCCTCTTAAGATCTTGCAAGACTGTCTTAATAGCTACTAATGTACTTAATGTTTTCTTTTTTGGCAGATCATCTCCCTAGCGTTAATCTCATATTTCTTTTATTACTGTTTCAATTAGGTTCTCTTCCACCTTCCAGAGCCCACCAAGGGTTGCTACTTGCCCTAACCTATTTCTCGAACAGAAGCCATTCGGTCTATACCACCACCACTTGGCTGGGTGCTATGAGGATTTTCTTGATGTGGAGTGGATATTTAAATCTCAGCCCCCAACAATTCTACTCCAACATTCGAACCACTTCCATATGCCAACAGTACTTGGGACAAAAGTAAACCAAAGAGTATTTGCTTTGCTTGCTTGATGGTATAGCAATTTCCGCTCTCTGCAAAGAGACTTGCTAGATTAAACTCAAAGCCCATCCAAATCCACTTCTTGTGCCAGTCAGATATAGAATTTTGAAAGCTTCATATATTTGCATTACCGTTCCCAGAATCCCCCAGCTATACTGTTTGGGGAAAGTTTGGGAGCTGTAGCCCTCCCCCCAAAAAAAGCAATGTTTCCACTCTAAGGTCAGATTTCTCTGGGAAGCCCATACCCCAAAATGCCCTCGGCCAAAACCTCCCCATTATTACTGAACACCTGCCATGCTGGCTTGACTGATGGGAGCCATAATCCAAAAATCCAGTGGGACACCTAAACAGACAGCATCATACCCAGGCTAATTCTGTGTTCACCTCACAGGGGCTCTGTCTAGCCATCATGGCTGATTACCACTTAGAAAAGCAAAAGTGCCATTCTGGATCAGACCAAAGCTAGCTTCTAATTCACCATTCTTTTCCCACATACTGACCAATTAGACGCATCTGGGAAGCCTACAAACAGAACCCTGAGGGTCATAGCACACTCCTAGTTGCATTTCCAGGCAACTCGTATTCAGAGACATACGGATACTGAAGATAATATAAAGTTCTCCTGACTAGTAACCATTGACAGCCTTATCCCCCATGCATTTCACTAATCCCCTTTTCAAAGCCATCTGAGTTGGTGACCACGACTACATCTTGTGCCAGCAAATTCCAGGGTTAAACTATGTGCCATGTGAACAACTTCCTCTGGTCTTTCCTAGCATCCCATCATTCATCTTCACTGGATGACCCCCAAAATCTACTGGTGGGGGAAAAAGTCTCTCCAATACCCTCTTTTCTACAGAGCATTGCTACCTTTGACCAGCTCTAGTCACAGGGAAAGCTGGCCAAGCTTTTGACTGTTTGTACCCTTCTTTTTTGGCAGCTGTAGGCAAGCTCTGTGAAGTCTGCAGCAACAGAAATACTTGCCCGCAGGCTGGATAACACAATCTACAACCCAAGATGTTTGCCCCAAAACCACGTCAAGGTGCAGAAGAGAAGGCTGAGCACAAGCAGCTTGACCACCCTATTAGCACAGACATCTTACCGGACAAAGTCTCCCTCGGCCATCCCATAGGTGGTTGCCTGCTTGTTCAAGTCAGCCACTTGTTCTTGGTTCAGCTCATCCACATCGACCTCAACATCTGCAAATTAACACAAGCAATATCAATTGACAGATCAGCATCCCTTTAGCAACATGCATGAACAAATCTGAAGGGTCCAAGGGAACATCTTCCACCACTGCCCCAGGCCAACCCCAGGCGTGCCATATCAACTTCTCCTAGCAAAACTGAGTATTACTAGGTCACTTCCAGTTTTCAAAACCAATTCCATTTCTTCCTAAAATACAGTGGGAAGCTGCATAAAGGTATAGAGGAGACTGATTTAGAAAAGAATCACACCACATAGAGGTGTAATTCTCCCATTCTATGCAAATATGGAGGCAATGGAAACAACTTTCTGGGGACAATGTGATTCAACTCCCTACTCTATACTTCCTTCTTACTCAATCCAGCTTTCTCCAATTTCATGCCTTCCAGTTGCGACAGAGTACAACTTCCATCATCCTTAAACAGTATGGGGCAACAACAGATACTAAACAAGGTACCAACTGGAACCAGGCAGGTGGTAGTGACATAAGAGCCATTAGCCAAGAAGAGTCACATGCAATCCTATCTATATCTATTCAGAAGTAAACCACCCTGAACTGAGGGGTCAGGAGGTCTACTGAGTGAACACAGAATTGTATCATCAGTGACAGAAGAAAGGCTACCACAGAAAGTAATGGCAGAGGGTGGCTGGGAAGGAAAAACAGCAGCAACAACAGGAGAGGGAGGAAAAGATATGGCAGCAAGTGATTCCTTACTTAGTTGAAAGGGACTCGTGCCCAAAAAAGCTGGCTGCCCACCCCTGCCAAAAGAAAATTTCCCAGGGCCCACCACTCCTTTCCCAAGAGTTCAGCAGTCCAAGAAGCCGGCAACAGATACAGCAAACTATGAGCTGTAGTCATGCCCCTGACTTCGTAAAAGCCCAGTGTCAAACTGCAGTGATTTCCATGAAATGTACCAATATCAGGGATGACTTCATCCTCATCTGTGTTGCTATCCTCCTCAGAGTCTTCCTCCTCAGGTCGTTTCTCAGACGGGTTCTCTAGCTCTGCCACCGTGCTGTCCTCATATGTGTAGCCAATGGAGGCCTTTTTCTCCGCTAACCTGGTGGAGAAAAAAAAAGAACACGAGCCATCAGTTACATGCTAGTTGCCATCTTCAGGGTGGACCTCTCTGCTAGGATATTATGTTTCCTGTCTAATGGAGAAGGAAATTTTAATCCATCTCTTTTAAAAGCCCTTTTTCAAGTCTCCTTAGAGCCAGTAAGTGGTTGGTTGGTTGACTGACTGACTGAAAGTGGTAAAAGTCCCTGAGTCAAGGAAGAATGTATAATGGAATGGTTTCCCTATGGATGGGAGGCAAACACTTGGGGATGACTGTGGGCAACAAGACTTTTTCTTCTGTTTCTTTAAGGGGGTTCTTTTATCATCACACTCCACTATCTCAACCTTCACCAACCTGGGGTCCTCCAGATGTGTTGTAGTACAACTTCCACCAGCCCAAAGCAGCATGGTCCTGTTTCAAAAGGATGGACCCCTGGCCCTTTGGACCAAACAGCAAAAGTACAAGCCTGAATTACGTGCTCTGTCTCCAAGACCACACAGTCCTGCTTCACTGACCCCCAAAGTCTGCCCCACTCACTTCTTTTTTTCATCTTCATTTGGCTTCTGGAGCCCCCCGTACAGCTCATCAATGTAGATTTGATAGAGGCACTGCTCTTCTGAGACTATGAGACAGAGATAGAGACAACGTAGGTCAGAACTCCAAAGACCGGTTTTAATGCAATAAAGGCAACTTCACAGGGAATAAAAAAAAAGCAACATGTCCCTCCCCTGTCATCTTCATTCCACTCCCTACCCCACATAATGACTGGAGCCTGGAAAAATTCCTTCTTTGGATTGTAACTCCCATAATCACCCCCAGCCAGCAGGGCCAATTGCCATACTGGCACAGGATTCTGGAAGGTGTATTTTTAAAGAGGAGCTTTTCTGAGTTTTGATGTTGCCATGCCTGACAAAAAGAAAGGTCAACTAAAAAGACCTGCTATGAGCAGCTATAGGAGATCATTAGAAGTGTTACTGGGTAGAAATGGTTGCTCTTCTGCCAGAACTGGACAAGCCATGTTTCTCCATGAATCTGAGGTACTGTCTCCTCACCACTCAAAGAAGAAACCAGACATCTAGGGCATAGATAGGTGTAATAAAGCCAGTGTGCCTATTAAGATCAACAAAGATGCTACCAAGTACTGGTAGCAGACGTCAACTATCAGAGAACATGCATACATACACAAACACATACACCACTGACACCAAGCAGGGATTTGTTCTTATCTGCTAACACACCTTGATTTGCATGTCTCAGGCTCGCTGCCTGAATGTCTTCACAAGACTGGTTCTCGGGGATAGGGAGTACTTCATTTGGTTTGTTAATCCGCCTTGAGCTGGATTGATTAAGGCCTTGTTGTCAAGGGTTACTCCTTCTTCCCACCAAAGGGCTACTTCCTCCAGTATTTGGACACAGTATGTTCTAATTCCCTCCTTGAAGTTTTGATATAGGGGAGAAAGCAGGAGGCCATGCACCCCCAATCACAGGAATAGTCTGACACTGTTCTCCTTCCTATAGTCCTACGTTCAATCTTGCCTCTCTGAAGCTGACAAAAGAACAACTTCTGTTCAACTATGCCTCCTGTTTAACAGCTAAGGAAAAAAAAGTGGGGGAGTTAGATGTAAAACCTTTGTGTGTTTGAACAAATGTATAGGGATGGCCTGAATACAAAACCCAGAAGCTATACTTTTCCCTGACCAGATCCTCTGCACTCTACACCAGCATGGGAACAACCAATGGAACTTACTGCCAGCAAAGTCATTCTGGACCAAACCTCTGTATCTTTCATAGTTGCACTTCCTTTCATCAGACTCCTGTTCTGGGGAGCTGTGAAAGGAAGACGAGCAATTACTATCTCATTCTTTTTTCTGTTTGTTACTTCTGGACAGCAATTTTAATCACTTTAATCAATTTCTTAAAATTCTAAGTTAGTAATGTCTAACATAGTTTTCATTTTAGAAATCCAGAACCTCAATTTTCATGTAACTTTCAATGTAATATGTTAGCACTAACTCTAATGTTTCAGAGATCTCGGATACAGGTCTACAAAGCTGAATGTTAGATATCTAGAATAAAGAGTGCTTCGTATGCAAAAAAAGAAGTTTTCCACAAGTGGATTCATTTGTCCAGCTTCTTCCCACCAACACCAACAACGCACACATTTTTCACTTTACAGTCCTCACCTCTAAGTGGCATTTTACTTCAATACCAAAATCCCAAAGCATTTTTTTAAAAAAAGAAAACCAAAATAATGTTAAAACTACAATTTCAGTTAGCCTGTATAACTTTATGTTCATTTGCATAATGCAGGTGAACAGTAGTGCTTCAGATTTCATTTGAGAACCATTATCTGAACAGCATTATAATCTCCTCTGAAGTACATCAGTGATCCTTGACAGGGATTCTCAAAGTCTTGGGTAGCTATGATGTTCAGCCATTCTAAGCTAAGCACTTAAGCTAAGAGACATTCATTCTGCAAAGCTGTGAAACACATCAGACCTCACCCTATCCAAGAGAACAGATCCTGCCATTTCATTTAATATATAGCAGTATAGCACTCCCAGTCAAAATATGAAGTGGGAGAGAATTTATCAGGAGTCAAGCCTAGTTATCAAACCTCTCTTTCTGATTTTTGGCCTCCAATAAATCATTTTATCATGCAAACAAAGGGAAGAGCTGAATATATCAGTATCAAAATATGAAAGAACACCTTACATTGGGTTCAGCAGGGGAGGAGTGTACATGGGAATGTAGTCCAAGTGGGCTCTCACATCAAAGCGGTCAATCATGTTGTTGGTATCCCCCTGCCATGGCATCCTGCAAGGAACAATAGCAAGCAAGGTGAGAATACATCATACAAGTGCAATTCCTCTTCACTTTCAATAGCCAGTCTTCCGAATCTGCCAGCACAGAGCTGAAAGCAACTTACATATTCACAGGGCTTTCAGCTGCAAGAGCTACAGCAGAATCCAAGTGCACTTTGCATGCACGGCCATGGACCTGCAAGAACTGGGCAGGATCTTTTTTCTGGAAGAGAAGTATGACAGAGGAAGCTGTTTTATACCAAGTCAGACCATAGATCTCTCTAAGGCAGTATTATCTATGTCCTCTGGCAGTGATTCTCAAGAGTATCAGCGTATCCTCCCCAGCACTACCTAGAGATGCCTGGTACCATTTTGTGTACAAAGCCACAAATATTTAGGAACACCAATACCCTATTACGCTCCAACCAAGTAGTTTATTTCAAGAGCTACCCCTTATACATATATTCTCCTTACTCATTCTTAGGATTGTGAGGAAGAGAAGGAAAGCAAGCAAAAGTTCTCAGGGAGAGCTACAGTTGCCCAACCCTTACTGGGATGGCCTGGGAGTTCTACATTGGGAACAGGGCATCCACTAACATTTTACAATTCAACCCTCTCCAAAACACAAGGCCACTTTTCCAAACAGAACACAGACACTAAGTTAAGATCTGCAATGACCTTTCTATGAGTCTCACAACTACTGAAACTACTGGGCAAAGGGTTTCCTCTATATTGGTATCCAAACTGTAGGCTTCCCTCAGACATGGGCTGAGATCCTACTCTGGTATATAATTCTGCATGTACAGTTCCAACAATTCCCAGCTGTTAACTCCCAAGAGGGACCCCCACTGCTGTCACTTACAGGTGCAGAAGGAGGCTGATTCAGACCATAGAAAAGTAGCTGATCTCAGCTCAGACGTTGGAAAGGGAAGAAATAAGGGTGCATTCTCAGATGGACCAATCTTTTCCTTTCCATCTCAGAGCCCAGGGCCCAGAGTAGCTGTACGGTCCCACTATGGGTAGGGCAATGACTACTGTAATCTGACACACTGGGAGACACCTAGTTGGGGAAAGGTGCTGTAGAGGAGGCATTGCTGGGTCATCACTTCTGATCTTAACGGCTATGTATAACTTCCTGCTCTTCAAAAACAGAGAACATACCAAATACAGATAACCTGACAGACTTGGCTTTTACTCATTTGTTAAGGTTTTGATGCTGCATGGGTCAAAACAGAGAGGAATTAAATCAAAAGGAATGATGGTCATGAGATGTCATAAGCACTGGCAGCCTTCTTCCCAGATCACAGATCACAAGGCAAATACTCACTATCTTTTCATAATACTCTCTTCGACGTTCTGCTCGTTTCTTGTAGTCTACCATCATCCCACGGAGCTTCCGCTCATGCTTTCGGGCTTCGTGCCACATCCTGTCCTTCTCTAAGGGGCAGAAGAGAAATACGCATATATGTGTAATACGTCAAAACTGACCCCTCTTTCTCTCTCTCTCACACACACACAAAGAATGACTTCACTCAAAACTCTACCGTTTGGTTGTTGGCAACGTTACAGATTCCTCACTAACCACTTACATGAAGAAGTGGCAAAGAGGAGACCAAAAATTCCAAAAGGTTGTTCCAAGACATACTGCTGTGTCACAAGAAATAATAGTCCCCTGTGTACTCTCATTATCCTCCCAGAAAGAAAACTGGTCAGCAGACTGCTGCAGGAGTTCCTACATAATTCCCTCAAATCAGCTGAGGGGCAGCCACATTTGGCACTACCCTCCATCAGGATTCACTGGATCATTTCAGTTACCCTAATTTAAAGACAGTGCAGAATTAACTGTCTTCAGAGGACACTACATGTGCAAGGCATTTTCAGCTTGCTTTCTTCCAAGAGAATCCAGGATTAAATGTGGAAAAAGATGGGGGAGTGGGAGAGACATACTTGCACAAACTGAGTTTCAGAAGATACCTGTGAACTGTATGCCTGGGGAAAGAGGGAAGGCATGGACTGTTTGACACAAAATAGCACTGTAAGGTCCAATACTCACTGAGAGCAAGAACTTAGGAGATTTCAAAAAGAATGTTTTTGTTTTCACCAAGCACAGCCCATGAAGAAATCCAAGCCCTTCTTTTTTTGGGGGGTGCAAAAACCGTAACCTAGGAAAGAAGTGAAATCAGAATGGGTTAGCAGTACAACTTTTAATCTACAAATTAATCATTTAAAGTTTTAACTGAGGAGACCAACTAGCATCTCCTCTCTCCTGCCCCAAGCAAAGCAATGTTATGGAACCATTATAAGGGCTCTCCCACATTTTCAGCAAGGTACAAGTGGATGCTTGGGTGCAGATTTACTTGCAAAGCAGGGAATGAGAGGATCTGCATTACAGAGCCCACAACAATTTTAACTCTTTGAAACGTTTTGAGCCAGAGTTTGGGGAAATTACTCTTTTGACTGCAACTCTCATTGTCCCATAGTCAGTGGTCATGATGGCTAGCTAGGGAACTCTCAGAGCTGTGGTCCAAGAAATAATTTCTCTCCAACTCTGACCTGAGAATATTTGCTGCACGATGGAAAAGCTCTTCCTATCAGTGAACATTGATGGTGTTATGGAAGCTGATGCCTATGAATCCAAAAACAGTTGTCCTTCAGGAACTCTGTGCTCAGAACAGAATGTCTTCACACAATAAAGAAGTACAGCACATTTGGTTTTGTTTCAAGGAACAAAAATATATTTAAGACGTGGATCATTTTCTAACAGTTAAGTGGTAGCTTTTTTAAAAGCAGCAGAAAATGAAAATTGTGTAATTTTTTACATCTCCAAGAAAATTACTAGTACATTAGTCAGTTACAAGCTACAAAATATCTGCACCCTCTTACAAGTAGGAGTCTGCATGTGCAAAATATCTACTATGAGAAATTATGTTATTGTTGTGTGACTTCTGCCATTTCCACACTAGACTGTTATAACGCTATTATTCCACTTTCAACATCCTATGGAATCCTGGGGTTTACAGTTTAGGGAGGGGCTGGCCAGCCTCTCCCTAAACTGCAAACCCCAGGATTCCATAGGATGTTGAAAGTGGAATAATAACACTATAACATCTAGTGTAGAAATGGCCTTCAAGTCATTTCTGATTTATGGCAACCAACGCCAATATAAGTTGTGTTTTCTGGGGCTGAGAGGGTGTGAGACAACCAAAGTCACCCAGTGGGTTTCCATGGTTGAGCACAGAATCAAGCTCTTGTCTCCAGGGTCATAGTCCAACACTCAAACCTCTACACTATGCTAGCTCTCATGAGAAATACACCCTCCACCTGTATCTCTTTTCTATAGGAAAAAGTACCCACAAGTATACCAATTCACAAGGTGCTGCATGTTTCCAAACCATTATAAGGTCTAGGAACCTTTTCTAAAAAAACTAACAGCCAATTTAGTATGCTGTCTCCAATGCCCAACATGGTATACAAAATTAATTTGAACAAAGTATATGAAACCACTAGAGTGAAATACTTGAGTCTTTCCTATCAAGTTTATACAGTTCAGTTGGACAAGAATTTCTGTACACCAGCATATTTATGGGATGCTGTTCTCTTGTTAAAATCCTAGCCTATCTAATTCATCCAAGAGGAGGAAAAAAGATGTGGAATTCTAACCTCCACAGACATGTCCTATGAACTTTTTCCTCCAGAATATTTGTTACAGGCTAGATAGCAATTAGCTTTCCCTATAAGGGAAAGGGAACCCCCAACTAATCTCTCCACCAAAATGAGCCACTGCCAGCCCATTCCAATGCTGCAGTTACTACATTTTTTACCTCTAAGTAAGCAATAGGGAGCCATAGCATCACAAAGACACAGAAGAACCTTCAGTTCCCAGTTCTTATTTCAGAAGCACTGAAAAAGCCTTTTTATTTCAACTCAGCTACATCTTTATTTTTAGATTGTATTAAAAGCAATTTCTTTTAATCTGAATGATTCACATGCTTAATGTCTTTCATTACAGAGCTATTGCAGTGGCAGAGGGTGTAACCACCATTGTTCACACAATAAAATACAAGGCTGTCTGGAACCTTTACCAAAAGAGAACCCCTACTCAGTTTCCATCTTGCTAAATCTTCTGGCTCAAAATGCAAAGAGGGGCAGGGGAGTTATCATATCAGAGTTATGTTAGTTAGTTAGACTGGACATTCTAAATAAGCTTAGTGGGTGAACCAAAGTGTTTTTCAAAAGCCACCTTTGCTACTTGCAAAGAAATATGACCATGAAAATGTACAGTCAACATTAACACAGACATGAGTACTTTCTGATTTCCGCTTACAAAAGTGAAATTGCAGCTTTTGAAGTAAAGTTGCTTCCCTATCATGAATTCAGATTCATCTTAAAGTAAGAAAATCATTTTCGTTCCGGTTCCAACCCTGATGGTTTTGGAAAACTGAGCTACATCCTGAACAATTAATCTTGTAGCAGCTTAAAAGATTTAACATACCGTAAAAAAAAAATACCTGCATAAAAACTATTATCTCTACAGCTCAAAAATGTTTATTTTTATTCAGTCTTGATCTCTTGCTGAACCCCTACCAATCTGTTGCAGAAACCTAGGGTTCTAAGGAACCCTGACTCAGAAAGCTTGATCTAAAGTCAGGCCGTAGCAGTTTCCCAGTTTCAGAAAATACACTATGAGCTGTGGTCTCTGAAACCTTTATGGATAACCCAAAACAAAGCATCCCTCTCTTCTTTCTACTTTGCCATAGGACATCTGTTTAAAGATACAGGGAAAACTCACTTCAAATAAAGTGTTCTAACCACCAAGACTACTTTTACTCTCTTTATCTCCTTTCTATTTTTTTAAAACATTATTATTAGTACTATTTTATGCATATATCTCCTGCCTTTCTCCCAATAATGGGATTCAAGGCAGCTTACCTTTATTTTGAACAACACAGATTAAAAAAACTATCTGTTCACTTGGATAAAAATATCAATTATAAAAGAAATATAGAAACTATACATGCATATGCCCCTCCCAGTGTCAAACCTGACTCTTCAAAATGATTCACTTTCATAAAAAATAAGGTATTTTTAAAGAGAGAGTGACAGAGGGAAAGAATGACAATCACCCACATTCTGCCTATATGGTGCAGAGAGCAGTGGTTCCCAAACTTTGGGCTTCCAAATCTTTTGTACTTCAGCTTCCACAATTCCAAATGGTTGTCAGGCTGTCTGGGTCTTCTGAGAGTTGAAGTTCGAAACAGCTAGAGGACTAAAGTTCAGGAACCGCTGGTGTGGAGTATATACAGACACTGGCCTGTTCCCGCCGCACAGTTATAGCACTATGATTCTATCCTATGGAATCTTGGGATCTGTAGTTTCAAAAGGGGCATTTAGACTTCTCACCCATAGAATTGTATATGCCAAAGGCTGGAAGCAATCAGACATACTGGAAGAAGATGATTGGCTAATCGAACTCCTTGACATGCTGTTAATGGACAAACTGACTACTTCAATAAGAATGACTACACTGGGTAACTAAGTTAAAACGTGCAACCCACTTACTATCTATTTAAGAGGCAAGTGGGGAGACTTAGCGGTAGTTAGTTTTATAGATTAGATCTGAGTCTGAAGCTAAAGATAATGCAGTCAACAGAAGGAAGCTCAGGGCTCAAATAAACAGATATGGAATCAAGAAAACAAATAAATGTAATTAACAATTAAGACCCGGTTAATTTCTAAAGGAACTACAATAGAATGGTAACCTATTAATGAGGAGATAAATTAAGTTATGGAATGTATGAATCTAAATAATGTTTAGATATGTCTACATACTATACTTTTCTCTCTGTTGTCTTTGCTTTTATGGTATGAAATTAAAAAAAAAAATTAGAAGTCTCACCCAGAGTGTTTGACCCAACTGCAAACTCCTGGGATTCCACAGGATGGAGCCAATGGCAGCTAAAGCGGAATCACAGCATTATAATAACGCAGTGTGAAAGGGCCCCTATAGGCACGTATTTTATTTTTTTTTATTATTTATTTGTATCCCGCCTCTCCATATGGATCGAGGCGGCGAACAATACACATACCCACGCACACATTCCCTAAACACAATGGACTCGCAGAAACACACGTACGTCCCTATGTCTAGATACAGGGAAACCAGAGGCAAGCAGTGTCATCCCTCCACACCGGCTAAGGTTAGGGGCACAAGACCCCCTGAAAGTGGGGAAACCGTGAATAACTCGAGGCCCTCCCAAACCATATTTAACACACAAAAAAGGATGATCACCATATTCAACCCACCGTGGATTCTTTTCAGGCCTCCGGGTTCCTTCCCAAGGCAGAAGTGGGGGGCTGGGGGGCTTCCTGCCACCTCCCCGTCTGCCCCCCACCCTTCTTAATAGGGACTTACAGGCCTCGTTCGCAGTTCCTCAGCCTCACAAGGCTGGCGTTCCCTATTAAAAAAGGCTGAGGGAGGCAGCAGAGGGGACAGCGAATAATCCGTGAATAATCAACTCCGCCAAAGTGAAATCCACCAATATGGAGGGATAACCGTGGGCATGGATAGAAACACAGAGAAGGACCCCTTTACGCCTGTATAGATGCCCATCTATGCATACAGATAGATACCTATCCACGAATACCGAGACACAGAGACACAGGCCGTGTCTGCACCGGACTGTTATGGCGTTATGACTCCACTTTCAACATCCTATGGAATCCTGGGCTTTGCAGTCGAGGGAGGGGCCTCAAAGGCCTCAGGCCCCTGGAAAGTGGAATGATAGCGCTATAACAGCCCAGTGCAGACACGGCCACAACCAGCCTGAGGCGAAGGCGACTCCCGCGGGCCAACCCCCGACGCGGCCAGGCGCTCCTCCCCCTCCGCTCGCCAGGCCTCGCTCACCGGGGCGCGAGCGAGCTCCTCCTGCCGCCCGCCACACACGACCGAGCCGCGTCCGAAGAGGCTTCGAGGGCAGGCGACGCCACCCTCCCTCTCGCTCGCCCTCCCTTCAAGTCACGGCTCCTAGACCGGAAGCGGAAACGACGGACGGAGCATAAGAATGCTGTTGGGGAGGGGGGAACGGCGTTTCTGCGCCTGCCTTCCTCGCGGGATCCCATTCGTCGAAGGAGGGTCGCGTGACGGCAAACGCGCCAGCCAACCACAATCTACCTCCTCCTTTTCTCCGCCTTCATTCCGCCACCGAAGCTGAGAGCTCCCCTAGTGGCGAACAGTGGCAGCGCATCGCACCACAGCTTGGCGCAAGCGCACAGGACACCGAGCCAATTCTAATTGACAGGTTCAAGGTAGGCCATTTCCGCACTAGTCTGTTATAGCGCTATTTTTCCACTTTCAACATCCTATGGAATTCTGGGGTTTGCAATTTAACAAAACTGCAAACCCGAGGATTCCATAGGATGTTGAAAGTGGAATAACAGCGCTGTAACAGTCTAGTGCGGACATGGCCGTAGAGTGCTTGGCCCTTGCAGGGGAGGGTTAGGCTGGGGTGGGCTTCACCCCATCCATCCCATACTGACGGGGATCATAAAGGGTGGCCATTTCTGCACTCCACTTATAGTGCTGTCATTCCACTTTCAACACCCTATGGAATCCTGGGATTTGCAGTTTAGGGAGGGGCCTTTAGAAGTCTCAGCCAGAGAGCTCCTTGGCCTCAGTAAACTACAAACCCCAGAATCCCACAGGATGGCAAAAGTGGAATAATAGCACTATAAAAGTGTAGTGCAGAAAGGCCCTAAGATTGCCCACAGCATTGTGGTTCAGACCCAGAAACCAATGAGGGAAAGATCTACTTACTATGAACTTGCATGCATTGACTTTGGTCTTTGTAAGCGCTTTTATCCATTTTTTTTACATTTTTATCCGCTGCCTTGGGTGCCGGTTTTGGTGAAAGGGCAGGACGAAAATGAATATTAATCCATTTCATGATGGCGCAGTGGTTAAATGCCGGTACTGCAGCCGCAAGGTTGTGAGTTCGATCCTGCCGGGCTGCAGGTTGACTCAGCCTTCCACCCGTCCGCAGGTCGGTAAAATGAGCACCCAAGATCATTGGGGGTAATTAGCTAACACGTCATAAACCGCACAGAGAGCACTTAGCTGATAAGCGGTACAGAAATACACATGCTATTGCTATTAATTGTTAAGTCTAAGGCATTCTGGGATTTGTAGTCCAACAGTGTATTCTGTCCCAAAGCCTAGGAGCCAGGTGTGGTTAGGCACTGATGGCAAGGGAAATAAAACTCTGTCCACACCTAGAGGCACTGCCTGTTTTATTTGTATTTCACATCTTCCCAGGGCTAAGCCTTGACACAGAAAAGAGACTATGGGGCTAACATTAGGACAGTATTAACGGATAGTCACAAATGGCACAGATAGTGAAATGGATCTGGGAGGATTATGTCACTCAAGGAGGAAATCTAGTAGAAACAGGGCCCGTACAATGATTCCCCTTGTTTGAATGTGTAGGAAAAACATTGCTTCCACTTTCTCTGTTTTAGTCATCTTCCTTCTTCAGGTGCAAAAAAAATAAAATTGGAGGCTTATTCAAATGCCCAACAAGCTGTTCCAGTGAGAGGAGATGAATCGACATGAAAACCTCAGTTCTTTTGAAGGGATGGGAAATGTTGAAAGTAGAAGGGAAGACAGACAAGAGGGATGGCTCATCTCCCTTCCAGTGTATGCCTTTTTCAGGATCAAACAAAACAGGAGAGAAAAACACACACACTTCATAGGTGAACGACACAGGCACGGCTGCCTCAGTCACAGTGCAATTGTCTGTTAGCCACTGGGGACCTGTTACTTTTAGGAAGGCCAATTTATTAGAGAAAAGGCACATCTTAATGTCACAGCTCAAGAGAGTTACCTTTTTAATTGCAGCTCCTAGAATCCACAAACCAGTGGCCGTGCTGGCTAGGGAATTCTGGAAGCTGAATTTCCAAAGGTCTCTTCCAAACTCTACGGAATCTCCCAGTTCCATAAACCCAAAACTCACACTCAGAGTGGCAAAGCATACCCTTCCACTGTCCCAATTTGGCTTGGATAGCTGCTGTTAGTCCTCTGTCATCCCAGCTTTTCAGCTGCTTGTAAAATGTCCCAGTTTCTCTCTCTTCCTCCCACTTTTCCCTTGCATTATCAGCTTGCTTCAACTGCTGCAAACTGAGTTCAAAGTGCAAAAGTAGTTTGCACTCAATTCATTCAGCAAGGGGGAAAGGAGAAGAGGGGCAGGATTGTGCCCTTACCAACAGGCTTGTGCCCTTACCAACAGGCTTGGGTAACAGCAAACTGCTGTAGCTTGTGTGTTCTTCCTCATTAATCATTTTTGCCATCTTGACGGCACTCTGATGTTGCTTGGCCACACATGTTGTGGTTTTCATCTGTTAAATGTTGGAGAATATGCTTCCTCACCATATATATATGTTAATATGGTTATATATTCTAGATGTTTTCATCAGCCCTCAGTGACTATTAAAGGACCACTGTTGGAATCATCCCTTTCTGGTATCTCTTGCATTTCTGTTCCCTCTTCTGACCTCAGCATATGTTTAAATATCTGGCAAATGGAACTGTGCTTCATCATTTCATGAAGGCCAGAGTCCATAAAAGCCAATGCCAAATAAAATATGGGAGTCCTTAAGGAGCTGCAACACTCCTTGGCCTAAATCAAAACTCAGAATCATATAAGCCTTCTGATCTATTTGGGCTGAAAGCCCTAGCAACCCTAGGCACTGTGGCCAGTGACAGTAGGGGTTGTGGTTCAACAACATTGGGAGAGCTCCATAATTCTTGCCTGCTTCCAAAATTTTAACCATTAGCCCAAACAGAGCAAATCTAACAACTCAATAGGAAATTGGTTGTCAGCACCTATGTAAGTTGATGGAATTATAGAGTTGGAAGGAGCACAACGGCCATCCAGTCTAACTCCCACCCATGCAAGAACATACTATCAAAGCATTCCCAAAGGTGGGGCATCCAACCTCCATTTAAAGGCCTCTGAAAGAGAGACCACTACCCTCCAAAGCTTACCATCATTAAGTTCTTCCTACTGCTTAGGTGGAATCTCATAATTTGAGTCTACTAGTTCATCCCCTAGTCTCTGGAGCAGCAGCAAATAAGTTTACTCCATCCTACACGTTACACCCTTCAGGTATTTTAAAGTCCCATTAATTTGATGCATATATGCTTGTTGGGACTAAAAATCAGATTTAGGACATTTTCCTCTGAAGCTGTGTAAGGCATCTGCATAGGATGCTTTCAAAGACACACACCCAAATTTTTTGAAAAATAAGACAAGCATTCAGATCTGATAGGTCCTGCTTCACAGAAAACAGAAGTGGAAAAAATTTTTGGCCCTTCAGATGTTTTCTCTTCCAGCTCTCATCAGCTCCACCCATCATGATCAAGGGTCAGTGATTATGAGAACTATAACCCAAAATACTGAGAGCGAAAGTTTTTCCCAGCTCAGACATAGTGGGTGGTAAAGGGAGAGATCATCGCTCAGTACTACAGAAGAAGTGGATTTATACACATGGAAGTTCCAAGGAGCCCTTTCACACTTTGTTGTTAACTGCCATCAGGTTGACCTCAGCCTTTGGCAATCCTATGGATGCAAGACTACCAAGCCACTCTATCATCGACTGCGCTGCTCAGGTCTTGCAAATTCAGTGATGTGTCTTTCTTGATTGAGCCTGTCCATCTGTAATGTGGTCTTCCTCTTTTCCTACTGCCCTCCACCTTACCAAGCATTGTCTTTTCTAATGAGTCATGTTTTCTCATGATAACAGCCTCAGTTTAGTCATCTTGGCTCCTAGTGAGAGTTAAGGCTTGATTTGCTCTAGGACCCAAATTATTTATCTTTTCAACAGTTCGGAGTATCTGTAGAACTCTTCTCCAGCACCACATTTCAAATGAGTGGTCTGAGTGTTGGACTATGACCCTGGGGACCAGAGTTTGATTCCCGCTTGGCCATGGAAAACCACTGGAGGACCGTGCGCATGTCATGTACTCTCAACCCCAGAAAACTCCATGATAGGTTCACCTTCGGGTCACCATACGTCAGAAACCTTTCACATTACACTGTTATAATGCTATGATTCCCTTTTAACTGCCATGGCAACACTGTATGGAATGCTGTGTTTTGCAGTTTAGGAAGGGGTGTTGCAAATTCCCAGTCAGACTGCTCTAGGACTTCACCAGACTACAAACCCCATCATTCCAGAGGATGGAACCATGGCAGTTCAGACAGAATCCTAGCAGTATAATGGCGTAGCATGAAAGGGACCTTAATTCTTTCCCCGGCAACTTCTTAAAAAAAAACCCAAATAGCAGCAGCACTAGGAAAACCCCTGGGAGAGCTTCTTCCAAGCAAGTTAACATTACACCTCAAGGCTGACTCAGTACAAAGCAGCTTCATTTCCCTTTTGCCTTCATAAATTCATTGAAAGTAAGCTAAAACATTGTGGAATACAGAGCTACCTGTCTCTATTAGGGTGATGGGCATCTGAGCTGCTCTACAGACACAGTGCTACCCACTAGCTCATCTTGCAAAGACATTCAAGGTAAGATACAAAATATTCAACAGCAGTTTGGCCTAAGCCATCACACAGGAGGAAAGAGCCTGTTGGTTCTGTCTTGATATTAACCGAATACAAATTTTTTGGACATTTCTGCCTGCGTTATGCACACATTAGAACAAACAAGTCAGTTATCAGCCGCCCGAAAACTGAGGAAATAAAACAGTGAGGAAAATGCAGGTGTCTTGGGCCAGATCCTGAAACTACCGCCTCACCTGTCGTTAGCTATTAGTGCAATTTTTCCTTCCATTCGTTTTCCTGTCTCAGCTGCCTCCCAGAAGGAAATCCTTCCCTCAAACATTCTTCATGCCTAAGAAAATATTTCCCCCATTTCAGCAGGGCAGAAGATGCCCCTATTTGTGTTTTCAGTGGGGTTCACAGGTATGCTTCAACAGTGAGAGATAGACCTCTTCTCTCAGAGCTTGGAACACGTGCTTCCTTCACAAAGTTTCAGCGTTATCTGTCATCTTGAGCTTGGTCTCCATTTCCAGCCGCACTTCAGCCTCTTTGTACTGGCTCGGAAACATGCTGCTGCCCACCAGACTGGCAGTGCCCTCTGGCTCACAATCCCCAGGCAGCATGAAGGGGCAGACACTCCCGAATGGACAGAATAAGCATCCAACAGGAGCTCCTGCTCAGCCACCTCCGGGAAATCTATGGTTGACTGCAGCACAACGTCATTCAGGCTGGGGCCGGTGTAGGAGAAGTCTTGAACCAGGCTGTAGTCCTCAAGCAAGTCTGGCACAGAGATGCGCTCCAAGCTGGTTAGGAAGTTCTGGTCTTCAAGACTGGACAAGGATCCAGCTGCAGAACAGAAGGACAGAAACTTCCATGGCTCAGGGCTCCACAGAACCCCACACAGGAGACTAGACAGGTTTCCCTGTTTAGTAACCCTTCCTTGGTTCCCTCCCTTGGCTCCATTTTGAAAAAGAATTTCTTTCAGACCAATTGAAAAAGCCCAGCCAACAAAACAGAAAAAGAGTGAGGGGGACGGAAGGAAGGAAGGAAGGAAGGAAGGAAGGAAGGAAGGAAGGAAGGAAGGAAGGAAGGAAAGGGACGGACAGATGGTATCAGTCCTGAGTGCTCACAGAATTTCTTCCAAAACAGAGAAAAGGAATAAGGAACATTTTATGGTCTCATTTTTTACACTAGCTCTGGAAATAAACTAGGCCCTCAGGGTGTTTTTTGTCTGTTTGATCTTTTTTGTCCCCCTCCCTGTTGGGATGGACATTTTGCAGCCTAAGGCAAAAAATCTAATGGTGTACACACATGTACCACATACCCACAAATCAAGGTGTACACTACCCAAAGCCAGCCAAGTTATTTTAGCATGTGGAGACATGCACCCCACCAGCACTTCTCCACATCCTTGGAAGTAAACAACAAGTAACTTTTTGCCCTTTTATGACATTCCTAAATCTGCAACCTGAGATGACTACCTCACTCTGCCCAATGTTGGGCCAGTATTATTCTCCTGACAAAAACAGGCCTTTGTTACTGACTAACCTGCAGATGGAGTCAAGTTGAAGTGATCCATGTACCCTGGCTTTTTTTTCTTCCTCTTAGCTTCGATCCCATGAGGATCTGTTGAAAGAAAGAAGATGTCAGTCCCTGGCCATGTGGAGGTTATACAAACTGAGTTCATCATCCATGCCCATTGTCACAAACCGAGTGGGTCGCACTTGCACTAAGATGAAGACAAACCTGGGCCAGAGAGTTCCTCCAGGACATCAGGCATGCCTTGCTTCCTCTTTTTGTTGACCCGGTATGTATCTGTAGAAAGATGCAGCCATATTATTATCTATTATCGCTATAGCACTAGCAGCACACAACGCCCTTGATGCCATAGCTCCACTGGTTGCCACTCTGTTTCTGGGAACAATTCAAAGTGCTGATTTTGACCTCCAAAGCCGATACAGCTCAGTTCTGGGTTTTCTGAAGGATCACATCTCCCTGTATGAGCCTGCCCCTGTTTTGAGATCTTCAGGGGAGGACCTCCTCTCTGTCCCACTGCCCTAGGAAATAGGGTGGGAACACAGAAGAGGACCTTTTTGGTGGCTGCTCTGAGCAATAGAACGCCCTTCCTTGAAAGGTCAGACAAGTATCCTTTTGGCTATTTTCCATGGGCATGGGCTATTGCTACATGCCTTTAAATTGTTTCCAACTTATGGCAAGGCTGTCATGCTGGAGTTTTTTGTTTGTTTTGTTTGGAGGGGGGCAAGACTTATTCAGAGGAGATTTATTCCTCTAAGGCTGAGAGGAAGTAATTTGCCTCAAGTCGCCCAATGGGTTTCCATGGCTGAGTGGAGATTTGAACCCTGGTCTCTCAGAGTCCTAAACCAACACTCAAACCACTAAATGATGCTGGTTCACTACCCTCTTGTTCTCTGTATTATAATCTGATTGTGAACCTATTGTGTCTTAAAGCACTGACAGTCTGAATGCAAGTACAGGCGGATAAACAGATTTAGCTGGCAGGAAGCAGCTTCCAAGGTCCCTGTCGTACCGTTGTCCTTGGGCAGGTAGGTGAAACTGAAAGGCTCGCTGGAGACGCTGTCCGTCAAGCGCCGCAAGTACACCTCCACCTCCACTGGTGCCGTGATGTCAAGGTGCTGGTACGGTGGTGTCTTGAAGACTATGGCAATCTGCCGGTGAACGTCAGCTTGTGAAAAGTCCGCCTTGCCTTCCCACTTGTCCTTCTGGAAGACGATGGAAATGTCTTCTGCAAGGGCAGCAGAAAAGTGAAAGTGAAGAAGGGGCATGGAAAGCTAAGCTAATGAGAGCAGGGGACAACTGTGGGTGAGGGTGGCATTGTCCTCCAAAAGAATGGTTGGGGGGAATCTTCCTGGTTAACAGAATGATACTATACAGCTCCACATTGGCACAGAAGTGGTTGTTTGGCACCTCAGATAGTTAGGACTTACTATTTGTCCTGGCAGAACGTTCCCACCTTTCCTGTGAGAATCCTTTGGCCTAGCTGTGAGAGGCAAGAGCTGCCTGATGTTTAAAACTAGAGATGCCTGATTTTTACAATTGCAAAGTTTCCAGGAAGGGGAGAGAAGCTTGTTCCTGGGAACCCTTTGTTTTGACATCTGTTAGTTAAGCCTTTTGCTTGTTACCACACCTTGGATCCACCCTAAGACTTAATGCATGCTTAATAGCTTCCAGGGTGCTCCTGCCGTACCTGTGAGGGTTTGGCTACAAAAGGATGGAGCAGCAGGTTTTAATGTTGTCAATACATGCTGCCTCCATGTAAACACCTCCAAATCCAATTTTATACCAGTGGTGTTCTCTCATCGTGATCTTCCCAAAATCTAGAGACACAGCTGTGTTAGTCTGGACCGGTCTGCAAAGGGATCTTGTAGCACCTTTGAGACTCAGTGAGTGAAAGAAATAGGTAGCAGACACTTTCGTAGACTTAAGTCTATTTCATCAGACGCATGGAGTGAAGGTCGTAGGAACAGACCTTTATAGCGACGAATGAGCTATTGCTCATTCACTCCCTGCATCGGATGAGGTAGACTTAAGTATACGAATGTGTAGGCTACCAATTTCTTTCTCTCGGTTGGTCTCAAAGGTGCAACTAGCCCCCTTTGCTTCCTAGAATCCATTTTAGTATGGTGGCCCTAACTAGGTCCTGAATCGTTGTTGTTGTTGTGTGCCTTCAAGTCACTTTCAACTTATAGTGACCCTAAGGTGAACATATCGCAGGGTTTTCTAGGGGCTGAGTGTGTGTGTGATGCACCCCAGGTTTCCAGGGTAGTAGTCCAGTGTCACTACACAACACTGCCTCTCCTTGAACCATTACAAGCTCCTTAAGGGAAAAAAGTTGCTTGGTTTGTTTTCTTCTTCCTCAGAAGCAGAGACACTGCTATTTTGTCTCCAGGAAGTACAGCTACTACCTGTTCAGATTCAAACCAAAAGGTTTTCAGAGCTAAAGTTTTTGTTCCTAGGCATTATGATCAGTAGCCAGTGACAGCCTTGAACAGCTTTTTGTAAATACATCTAATTCTCCTTTTAAGGTCATCTGATGTTAGTGGCCATCAGGACACCCACTACAATCTAAAAACAGTTCCTTTCAATATTTACTTCTGCAAGGTTCTCACTTCTGGAAGCCACCTGAACCCAAGGCACATATAGGGTTTTATAGATTCAAAACCAGCACTTACCTTTCTGGACCTTATCACATAACAAATAGAGCTCTTCTCCCCCTGTGCAGTTCCCGTAGTCTTTATTCATCCGGTAGATTTTCAGCTCTGAAGTGTTTGTGGACTCTGCGGACACCAAAACCCAGGGTTAGAATCTGGCCCTTTTTGTATAATCACACAGCGAATAAAACAGGTCAAGTATATTACAAACTGTAATTGAAAATGCCATATATGATACACAAAACAGTGTTAGCATATGATGAAACAATCAAAACTTATCAGAATGGCCCAGATAAATTTGGATTTTTTTGATTTTTTTTTTAAAAGGAGAGCCTATCCATGGTCATTGTAAAGACAGTCAAAAATGAGCAAGCGGGGAGCAGGATATGACAGACTTGTTTCAATTTTCTGGCACCAAAAGGATGTAGGTAATAATGAAAAGCAATTTTCTTAAAAGGCTCTTTCACATTACGCAGTTATGGCACTTCAGCTCCTCCGTAGTTGCCATGGCAACATCCTATGGAATCCCGGAATCTGAAGTTTAAGGAAGAGTAATTAAAATTCTCAGGCAGAGAATCAAAGTACAAATCCCATGATACCATAGGATGCAGCCATAGCCATTAAAGGGGAATCACAGCACTACAACAGTACAATGAGAAAGCACTAGTGTCCCAGTGTTGTCGTGTGCCTTCAAGTCATTTCTGATTTATAGTGATCCTAAGGGGAGCCTCCCACAAGTTTTTTTTGGCAAGATTTGTTCATATCTTCCTCTGAAGCCAAGAAAATGTGACTTGCCTAAGGTGACCCACTTGGGTTTCCAGACTGAGTAGGGATTCAAAGCCTGATCCTCCCAGGGTCATAGTCCAACACTCAAACTACTACATAGGACTGGCTTTCTGATGCCTCACCAAACTACAGATCCCAAGATTCCAGAGGATGTGGCCATGGCAGTTAAATCAGACCCACAGTGTAACATTTGGTGCAGTGAGTAAGGCTTCAGAATCTCAACCCTAAAATGGACTAGATAGGCCCAATTACCAAAATGCTGTCTCTAATCTTTTTTGGGTTTTTCTCCGCTTGCTTTCGTAGGTGTCCTCCTCTTATCTAGGATTCTGTTATCAGTAATAACTCTTCCCTGCCTTCCAGAGTTCCCCATTACCTACTCTTGTCAAAGATGGGTTCCGAGAGGACAGGGCTGATGTGTCGCGTCTTTCCCGTGCAGTCCTTGTAGGAAGCCTGAAAGCAAATCCTGACCACGTTCATGTCAACTTCCTGGTGGTTTTTTAGTGAGCCGGCTGGAGCATGAGAGAAAGAGGAAAAGAATGTGGAAACGAAGCAGGGAGAGCAAATGTAAAAGCTTTGGACTCGCAGAAAAGAACAATGCCTCCATCCTACACACCTCTACACAAAAATCCTGTTTTAACTATCATGGGAGCCCAGGAATTATCCATACCCAAGGTAACTTGGTGCGGGGACATTCTCCTCCTGAGCAGGAAAAAAATATTTGTTTTGGAAGACCGAAAAAAAAAAAGTAGATTGCATTGACAGAAGGCTCCAGGAGTGGAATCTTCGAGATCTCTCTCCCCACTCACCTTTGAATGGATCAATTCCAAGCTGCAGTTTTTTTTCTATGGATTCTTCGATGTCCTTCTTCTTCACACACTGGATCCCAAGATTGTTAAAACTAATAAGGAGTAAGAGGAAAGTTCAGGGTTTCAGAGAGCACCTCAACAGGAAACATTTTGGCTCTACAAGAACACACAAAGCTGCTTCATACCAAAACGGATCATTCTTCCTTCTAATTGCCAGGATTTCTGTTCTGCCTTGCCAAACCTTTCACACGACAGAGTTATAGCACTATGATAACCACTTTAACTACCATGGCTGAATCCTATAGAGTCCTGGGATTTGTAGTTGGGGAGGCACTAGAGCTCTGTGGCTAAGAATTCTGAATAACTCATGAAACTACAGATCTCAAGATTCCGTCAGATGGAATCGTGGTAGCTAAAGTGGAATCATAGCACTAAAGTGGAATCATAGCACTATACTATAATGTAGAGTGTGACACAACCTCTTTTGATTGAATACAGGATCATTCGTATCCTAAGTACATGCTCTACCCTTGAGTTGTTAGCCATTCCCTGAGTAAAATGCTATAATAGCCTTCCCACAACCAATGGTCAAGAATGTAAGAATGAGCCGTAAACTAGCGGTGGGAATCATGTGGCCCTTCAGATGTGGCTGAAGGCCTGTTATGCTGACCAGGTCTTCTGGAGTCCAACAACACTTAGAGTCATATATTCCCCAGCCCTGCTCTAACAACTACACCATACTGGCTCTCAAGCAGTGAAAATCAGTTGAGCTTACTCAGCAAACCTCCAAAGACCCTCTAGCCAGCATAGTCAAGAAGGAGGAATGCTGGGAGTTGCAGTCCACCAGATATTTAGAGGCTCACATGATTCTCACTCGTGCCCAAAGCCAGAGAAAGTTCATATAAAATGAAGAACTGTCTTAAGGGAACAGTAAACCAGGGCAGACAATGCAATCAAAACCACAGGTTCATGCCCCACAGTGACCCTTTATCCAAGCAAAAACTGAGCAGGAAGGTGTTTTCCTAATGCTGACTTGCTCTGAGCTAATGGAGAAGCAGCCTTTTTCTGGCAGATCCTGTCAGAAGAAGTGAAGAGTTTTTCGGTAGGGCTGGCTAAAAGCCTCCATCAGCTGAGCAACTCAAGAAAAAAAAACCTAATCTTTGCATCTTAGGACATCGCACGACTCGTCCAAAGACAACCTTCTCTGAAGTGGCACCTTCCCAGTCTGTTGAACTATAACTCCCATCCTCCCATCCACCATGATCAATGGGCATGCTTGGCTGGGGATGGTGGAGACGGTAATTCTAAACATCCAGAGGTCACCAGGTTGGGGAAACCTGTGCTTAGAACGTCACCTCTTTGCTACCATTTCTCAGATCTGGAAAAGAGAGTGGAGTCATTCATACTGTCACAAAATGGCCCTTTGTATGCCACCAAGAAAGGCACTTGCAAGGAAAGCCATACGCTCTCAGCACAGAATTCAAGGAAGGCAAAAGATGACCTGTGTTTGGGGTTGATGCGAGGCTTCAGTGTCACTTCGCAGAGGCCGTTGTGGCAGTCTTTCCCCACCAGGCTGTGGGGGTGGATTCGGTAAGGCCAGTCTTTCCACACCAAGCAGGCTGTCACCTTCACTTCTGAGATCCCTGAAAAATTCTGAAGCTGGAGGAACAAGCAGAAAGAGAGGCATTCGCCCAGTTGTTGCCACGCTTTCCCAACATTTCACAGAGAAAACGCAGACGCATGTGCCCAATCCACATCAGAGCATAATCATGCTAGCAAAAGTAATTAATGAGGAAGAACACACGAGCTAGGAGAGGCTGCAGGAGTTTGCTCCTGCCTGAATCTACTGGGAAGAGTAAGACTCCAAATTCTTACCTCCATGATGCTAAGGTAAATGGAGTGTGTACAGCTTTTGTACTTTGAACTTAGTTTGCAGCAATTGAAGTAAGTTAAGGACCAAGGAGGAAAGTGGGGGGAGGAGGAGGAAACTGGGGCCCTTTAAAAACAGCCAAGAAAGTGGGGTGGCAGATGATTAATCAGGGCCGTCCCTGCCAAATCAGGACATTTGGAGCACAGGCAGAGAGGGTCAAATATGATTTCCACTGCTGCAAAGGTATGATTCTACTCAGGGTTTCCTCCTTGTTTCTCACAGTTGAAGGGTATGGTTGTTGCACTTATGCCATTTCTGTGCTACACTGTTATACTGCTATTATTCCATTTTCCACATCCTATGGAATTCTGGGGTTTGCAATTTAAGGAGGAGCCTGTAGAAATCTCAGTCAGATTGCTCTTTGGCCTCAGTAAACTACAAACCCCAGAATTCTACAGAATGCTGAAAGTGGAATAATAGCACTGTAACAATACAGTGCAGAAATAGCCTTCGACAAGCCTCAGTTGAGCTGACCCATTCCTGAAGGCAGGACCTCCACAGGTTCTCTACAACAGGAACACTGACTTTGCTTCTCTCTTCTTTAAAAGAGGGAAGCATCTTTCCCAGGATGTCTGCAAACCAGTAATGCCAACAGGAGCTTTTGGTTCCAGACCTAATTGCCACACCACGGAGGAGATTTTTGTTTCCCGTAATAAACACCTTCTTCCTGATGAGGATTCACACTCACCTCAATGGTCGGCAGGGTTTTGTTGGTTTCCGTGCTGCATTCACCCAAGATGCTTCCCGCCGACCTGCCTTCACACTGGTAGCGGAAACGCATCCCTCTCTGCTTGGGCTGCTCCGTGATCACCAGCTTGAGCTGCTCCTGAAAGTTTTCGTCCAGCTGCTCTTGGGGCATCACGGGATGCCTGGAAGGGGTGGATGGAGGCCAAGGACCCTCCGAGCATCCGCCGTCAGGCTGCAAAGCGAGCGATGGCCGTCTTGGAATCAGCTCAGGCCTCAGCGACAAGTTGTTAAGGTTCTGGGAAAGTTGGGATGCCGAAGGATCTTGGGGAAAGCAAGAGGGGGTCGGGCAAGGTGAGCGAAACTGCTCCAGGGTGAGGTGTAACAGGCTCATTTCTGCAGGTCCAGAGAGTCTCTGCATCCTAGCAGGTGACGGTAAGTTGGGGCATCTGGAGATCAGCCTGGGCTGGTCATTAAGAGAAACTCTGACGGGACGTGGCACGGGGCTGACCTCAAAGCCATCTTCCTTGATCAGTTCATTAATAAGGTCTGGAAAGAAAAAGAGAAGTGAGTTTTCAGGTGATGGTATGTCGCTTTCAAGCTCCAAAGCAACGGTCTGGAACCTCTTTAAGCCCAAGAGCCAAAGTCCTTTTCAGAGAAGTGCTTACAGGGGCCAAAGGCAAAAGGGAATTATCAAAGTAGCATACCAGCGGTGCTCAGCCGAACATTCTTATTAGAAGTGTATCTAGGGCAGCTTGCAAATTCAATTAAAATTAAATGTAATCAAAATTAAAAATAAAAAGAAACACAAGACAAATCAAACCAGAAAAGATTGACCTGAAAATGAAATGAAACTACTATGGACAGTATCAAATATAATTTAAAGTGTACATTTTAAAATGATAAAAAGCAGTTTGAAAAAAGCATCCCCTTAAAAGTCCTTTTAAAAAAAACTTTAAGTCTCAAGTCTGATAGAATAAAAATGTTGCTTTTTAACATGAACCTTCCCAAGGTGGTATAGAAAACTTTAAACTATCAAATACTGATCAAACTATCAAATACTAATTATTGAGGCCAAAGAGCCCTCTAGCTGAGAATTCTAAATGCCCTTCCCTAAATTGCAAACCCCAGAATTCCATAGGATGTTGAAAGTGGAATAATAGCACTATAACAGTGTAGTGTGGAAAGGCCCTTGGAGATGGATGCCACTTCTTTAATTTTTACAACTCTTTTCTCACGCATCAGACAAGAATAATTTCTAACACTGATTTGCATAGGTAGAACTTCCCCAGCTTCCTTTATTCCACACCTGCGGCGTTGAGTGACTTCACACACGTCACGTTTGTCACATGAAGGTCTGATGCAGAGTCCTATTAGCAAATCACAGTCTGCTCAGTTAGCCGTGATCCAAGCCATATATGTAGACACCATTTACCTACACAAAAAAATTCTCCTTACCTGATACTAACAGTACACCCCGAGCCCCAGAATGCTTACCTAGGTCTTCTGCAAAAGAAAAAAAGAAAGAAAGAAAATTGACATTTTTAAAAACAGGACCCACCATATTGGACATATCTACACAAGTGAGCATATCATTTTATGTCCTGATCAGCTCAAATGCCATCAAGTTTCTACGCCTCGTGGCATCAAAGAGAGGTTCGGGCTTATTTTATTAAATGCAAAACTAAGGAAGGTCTGGACAATAGTTTCAGGAATCATGATCACATACCTGCCAACTTCCCCCATTTGTCAGGGACAGTTTCCAGTTTCTTTCATCCCATATTTTTTTTCAGCTGCTTTTAAAATGCCCCAGTTTCTGTCTCCTCTTCTCGCTTTGTTATTCGCTTACTTCAACTGCTGCAAACTGAGTTCAAATTGCAGAAGCAGTTTGCACTCAATTAACTCAGCAGGGGCGGAGAGGACCAAAGAGGGCAAAATTTTGCCCTTCCCAGTAGGCTGCAGCCTTCCTAGCTTGCATGATCTGCCTTATTAATAACTTTTATCATTGTGACCACACTCTGATGTTCCTTGGCCACACATGTCCCTGTTTTGATCTGTGAAATGTTGGAAGGTATGCAGTTAATAACAACAAAATTTAGGGAAAAACCACAAAGAGAATTTCCCAGAATTAGAGTAGCAAGATCTCTCTCTCTCTCGCCATTTCCGCACTTTCCTCAAAGGCCCCTCTCTAAACTGCAAACCCCAGGATTCCATAGGATGTTGAAAGTGGAATAAAACCACTATAACAGTCAAGTGCGGAAATGGCCTCTCTCTCTCTCTCTCCTCCCCCCCCCCACACACACACTTATTGCTCCCTATTCTTGGACTTTCAGCAATTTGATAGATGTGCAGCTTAGACCTTGAAAACATTACTTTTTGGGACTACAATTTCCTGAATTCCCAAGCTGGCTGTGGAATTCTATAAATTATGGTCTATAACCTTTCCAAACTGTGATCTGCAGATTAATAGCTAAGCTGCTATTAAAGCCAAAGAACAACCCCACAAAACAACAACAACAACAACTATTTTTACGTTAGTTGCTAATCATGGACAGAGCAGGTCACGCCTATTCCTTGCAGTCCCTTACCTGATGGTCTTTGTTTGCATTCTCAAAGTCTGTATTGCAACTAATTCCTTCCAAGATAGGAAGAGGCCATTCTGTTCACAATTGCCACATAACCCCTGAACCTTTATCAAAGTTACTTCCTAGACTTTCCCTTTTATTTTGTCTATCACTGACAACAGCAGAAAAAAACATAAATTTTGGGCCTTTTTTTTTTTAAAAAAAAAGATGACTTTGGAAGGTTATTCATGAATCAAATGCTAGCCAGCCTTACCAGAGGTTTCTATGTTTGGCTGCATCATGGACAAACCGGAAGCTGGAAGGGCAGTACCTGTATAAAAACATATAGACAATGCTGAGGATGTGAACTCTACCGTCCAAGTACCAGACTTTATTCAGTCTATCTCTGGAAACTGGAATTTCCCATAACAGATCAGGCTGAAACTCTTTAACACGCATTTTAGTCAAAACACAGGAAAGTTCATTTTTTGGACTGCAAAACCCCAACAAACACCACAATGGCCATGTGTATTAACAACAAATATAGACACTACCGCACATCATTAAAGGTTCTTTTGCCAAGAGTAGTCACTTCTCAAGGCAAAACAAGTAACAGGCATTACCTCCCCATGGAAAGGTAACACAAGCACCAGTCTAGCCTCTCTGCAAAGAGAATTCCAGAGCCTGGGATCAATCTGTTGTCACCTGTCCTATGTTCCAACTCTCCTAATTTGGCCAGGGCAGCACCAGTTAAGCTTCTCCTGTCCCAGTTTTCAATTGTTTTTAACATGACCCATGTTCTCTCTCCGCCTCGCACTTTCCCCCTTAGTCCTCAGCTTACTTCAGTTGCTGAAAACTGAATTCAAACACAGTTTGCACTCCGCTAACTCAGCAGTGGAGAGAGGAGAGCAGACCCTTGCTCTTCATAGTAAGCTCAGGCAAAAGCAAACTGCCGCAACATCTCTTAGCGTGTGTGTTCCTCCTCATGGATATCTTTTTCCATCTTGACTGCGCTCTGATGTTGCTTGGCTACACGGATCCCAGTTTTCATCTGTGAAATGTTGGAGGGTATTCTGTGAGGGTTTGGAAACAAGGAGAAGGGCCTCCTTTTAAGATCTCAAAACATAGCTCATATGGAAAAATACAGTCTGTCAGCCTGGATCCGCACTACATAGGGTTCTTATGATCATAGCTTGCACTTCAAATTGTGCCCAGAAATGGACCAGCAGCCACTGGAATTGTTGCAACAAGGGAGTTGTGTGCTTTTCTGAAGCCCACTTAACAATCTGGTTGCCGCTTCTGAATCAGATGAAGTTTCCAGTCAAGCAAAGGGAACCCCATGTGTCCAGCAATAATCCAAACCAGATTACAGGTAACATGATTGCTAGTAATGCAAAGTAACCTACCATGAATGGATCCTATGGATGGATCACAAGGACTAAATGGATCACAAGGACTAAATACATTCTTGTGATGCAGACTTGCTTATGACGATGACAACTGCAATTTATCAGATGCATTCTCTGCTTGAAAGCACTTCAAGTGACACCATGCAACCTGTAGCGGCTAAGCAAATAAAGCCAGAAAAGCGCTAGTCCCCAAAAAGTGAGATTTACCTGCCCACGTATACTGATGCTGAGCTGTTGGGAGCGTAAAGAAACACCAGCATTTGTCATGATTACCTGCCTGGTTCTCAGAAGGCAATTCTTGGTTGCCACAACCTGTGTTTACAAATCCAAACAATCACAAAAGCTACAAAAAAACAACCCAAAAACAAAACCCAGAATTGCTTCCTGTTGTGTATCTGTTACAATTTGTGTTAAGCCACCTTGAGTCAAGGCTGAGGGCCCAAGTAAAGAAAAAGAATGAAAGCAAATGATTATTCAAGGCAAAACAAGGGCAAACAACTTGTGGCTCTCCAGATGCGCAACTCCCATCCGCTCTAGCCAAGATAGCCAACAGGTAAGGGATAATGGAAGTTGCAGTCCAGCCGTACCAGGAGGACTTTCAGTTGCCCACCTTGCTTTAAGAAATCAAAGAATGCAAATAAAAAGTTATTTTTTCCCCCCAGAAACATATTCATCCATCCGCTTGCATGAGAAGGCAGAGAGAAATCAAACCTTACAGCCGGCCAGCTATTTCAAACAACAGGGAAGAAGTGAAACGACACACCCAAACACACCAACTTCTTTTCATAGCACATCCATGTGCAGAAATTAGAAGGCACCATGTGGGCCAAAAGACAGAAACCAGCCGGTTGCAGGCGGCAGAGTTTGAGAAAAGCTCAATTTGGATGGAATACAGCTCCCTAAATGCCAAGCTGTCTCATGAGGGAGGGGGTCTTTGGGGAGTTATAATTTTTCCCACGTCCTGCACCAGAGAATGCTAAGATCTCACTAGGCTGGTGGTGGGAAGAATCACGCTGCTCACCTAATGGGGTTCACCTGCAACTCCAGCAACGCAAGCCACAAGGTTGTGAGTTCGATCCTGCCGGGCTCCAAGGCTGACTCAGCCTTCCATCCTTTCGCAGGTCGGTAAAATGAGTACCCAGCTTGTTGGGGGCATGTATAGGAAATGTACCAAAATACATGCTATTTGGAAGTTGTTCACCGCCTCGATCCATATGGAGAGGCGGGATATAAATAAATAAATAAATAAATAAATAAATAAATAAATAAATAACAACAACAACAACAACAACAACTAGTCCGTGGCAAAGAAGGATGAGAGTTGCAGTCCAGTCGCATAGGGAGAGATACCCTCCAACCGTTCACAGGTGAAAACCAGGATTCAGGTGGCCAAGCGATGTCAGAGTGTGGTCCGGATCGCATGTCATTCATGAGGCAGAGCATTCAAGGTAGGAGAGGCTGCAGAAATTAGCTTTTTTCCTGAATCTACTGGGAAGGGCAAGATTCGGCACACACCCCTTCCCCTTTTGCTGAGTTAAAGGGGCCTGAAAAACTAATTTTACTCTCTGAACTTTCTTAGCACTATTAGTCCACTTCCAACATCCTATGGAATCCCCGGGGCTTGCAGTTCCCCTCCCTAAACTGCAAACCCCAGGATTCCATTGGATGTTGGAAGTGGAATCATAGCGCTATAACAGTCTAGTGTGGAAAGGGCCTGAGTTTGTAGCAACTGGAGTAAGAGGAAAGTGGGAGGAGGAGGAGGAGGAGAGAAAGGGGGGCTTTTTTGGAAAAGTGGGGAGGAGGAAGGATTCATGGGGACACTTGGAGGGTGGAAGATGGTTCCCACCCATGCAAAGTTTTCGGATCGGGCTTCTTCCCCGCCTCTGCCGCTCCCCCGGGCCCTCCTCTCGCAGCCCCGAGGCCTCCATGGGCCTTACGCTCAGCCCCCCAGAGAGGAAGCCATGAGCCCCTGGGCTAGTAGCCCCTCCTCCTCCTCGCCCCCCCACCCCCTCCCAGCTGTCTCGTACCTAGAGGGGGAGCCAACATCCCTTCCTCCGGCCGGGCGGCGGCTGGCAGCGGCGGCAGCAGCGACTTCAGGCTCGGGCTACTCATGACCCGCTGGCCAAGCCCACATCGCCCCCTCGCCCAGCCTTAAAGCCGACTCCCCCCCCTTTCACTCTCCCTCCCTCTTTCTCCTCTCCTGATCTAAACCAGGAGGAAAAAAGGAGGCGGAGTTTTCTCCTTGGAATTCCCCTGTTCGCCCGGCCGCCGCGCCCCGATTGGCCGAGGGCCGTGATGAGGTCATCCCGAATGGAACGGGAAACCCCCCCTGCCTGGCGGTAAAGGGGCGGAGCTCCCGGACTAAACAAGGAGAGAGAAAAAAGGTGGGGGCGGTTTCTCTTTCATTGCCTCCCAAAAACGATGCCCTCCGGGGGGGGGGAGGGGAAAATGCCCTTTCCTTTAAAATTAATAATAATAATAATAATAATAATAATAATAGTAATAATAATAATATATATTATTATTATAATATTATTATAATTATTATAATTATTATATAATTATATTATTATTATTATTATTATTATTATTATTATTATTATTATTATTATTATTATTATTATTATTATTATTATTATTCCAAGCCTTCCCCAGGCTTGCCATCAGGACCAGGCATTACTGTAAGATCACCTGTTCCTAAAGCTGGAGGTTCCACTGAGCCTCAAAGAGCAATACTTCAAAAGATACTTTAAAAAAAAACCTACAACCAGGCCATTTCTGCACCACCCTGTTATAGTGCTGTTATTCCACTTTCAACATCCTCTGGAGTCCTGGGGTTTGCAGTTTAGGGAGCGGCTTAAAATTCTCAGCCAGAGACCTCTTGAGCCTCAGTCCACTACAGACCCCAGAATTCCCCAGGAGGTTGAAAGTGGAATAATAGCACTGTAACAGCGTAGTGTGGAAAGGGTCCTAGTTACTCCTCTGCCCTCATAGAATCGGAGTTGGAAGAGACCCCGGGGCCATCTAGTCCAACCCCCTTCTATGCAGGAACGGACATCAAAGCATTCTCCATCAGATGGCCATCCAGCTTCTGCTTAAAAACCTCCAAAGAAGGAGACTCCACCACACTCCACAGAGGCAGCTGATTCCACTGCCGGACAGCCCTGATGGTCAGGAAGTTCTTCCTGAGGTTCAGGTGGGATCTCCCTTCATAGAATCATAGAGATCTAGAGTTGGAAGGGACCCCAGGGGCCATCCAGTCCAACCCCCTGGCATGCAGGAACACCCTCAAACACTCCCGACAGATGGCCATCCCGCCTCCGCTTAAAAACCTCCAAGGAAGGAGCCTCCACTACACTCCGAGGCAGCAGATTCCACTGCCGGACAGCCCTGACCATCAGGAAGTTCTTCTTGAGGTTCAAGTGGAATCTCCTTTCCTGCAGCTTGAATTCATTGCTCCTTGTCCTAGGCCATTTCTGCACTAGACTGTCATAGTGCTATTATTCCACTTTCAACCTCCTGTGGAATTCTGGGGTTTGTAGTTTACTGAGGTCCAAGAGCTCTCTGGCTGAGAATTCTAAAAGCCCTTCCCTAAACTGCAAACCCCAGGATTCCAGAGGAGGGTGAAAGTGGAATCATAGCACTACAACAGTGCAGTGTGGAAATGGCTCTAGTCTCCGCAGCAGTGAAAAACAAGTCCGCTCCCTCCTCGCCATGACATCCCTTCAAATATTTAAACATGGCTATCATGTCCCCTCTTAAACTTCTCTTCTGCAGACTAAACATCCTCAGCTCCCTCCTACGTAAGTAGCCCAATAAGGGCATTTGTTGTTGCCCTGTGCCTTCAAGTGGCTTCCAACTTATGGTGACCTTAAGGCAAAGTTATCACTTTTCTTTCCCAAGATTTGCTTGGGGTGTGCTTTGGCTTCTCTCTGAGGCTGAGAGAGTGTGATTTGCCTAAGGTCACCAGTGGGTTTCCATGGCTGAGCAGGGATTTGAACACTGGTCTTCTAGTCCAGGCACCATACTGGCTGCCACATGTCGATATATCTACACATTTTAGCAGTTGGATACCATTTTTTTAAAATTAATTTTTATATACCAAATATTCTGACATGACATAATCCAATAGCACTTTAGCAAACTCCAATTTTTTCATAAAATATATAAAGGGGGGAAAAAACATACATATGCAATGGGGTTTTTTTAACATTAACAGTTTTTATGTTATATATTGTAACATCCCGTCACGACAACAAAAGAATATTCCACAAATTGCAAGTTTAGTTAAAAACATCTAAAATCAGTTTGGACTTCAGGAAATCATGATACCATCTTAATTGTCATGGCTCCATACTATAAATTCATGGGATTTGTAGTTTCCTGAACTACAGGGTTGCAGGTCTCTAAGGGGATTCCAAATCCCTCACCAAACTACAATTTTCCTTTGGCTTACAATAATGGCTGCAAACTGAGGCCATTTCCGCACTAGGCAGTTCAACATTCTGTGGAATCCTGGGTTTGCAGTTTAGGGAAGGGCCAGCCGGCCATCCCCTCCCTAAACTGTAAACCCCAGGATTCCATAGGATGTTGAAAGTGGAATAATAGCGCTATAACCCTCTAGTGCAGAAGTGACCTGAGTTGAAGGGGCAAAAGTAGTTTGCAGTGAATTAATTCAGGATGGGGAAGAGAAGGAGAATCTTGCCCTTCCCAGTAAGCTGAGGCAAAAGCAACCTGCTGCATCCTTTCCTAGGTTGTGCGTTCTTCCCCTTAAATAACTTTTGCCATCTTAACAACATTCTGATGTCACTTGGCCACATGTGTCCCAATTTTCCTCTATTAACCATTGGACGGTATGTCTCTAGCACAGAATTTTGGGCTTCCCAGTGTTTTGGACTTCAGCTCCAATGAGTTCCAACCCTCAGCCATGCTCACTGAGGCTTCTGGGAATTAATGCCCCAAAATGTGGAGGACCAAAGTTTGGGAACCACTGCTCAGACAACAGAACTAAGTATCACACCAAACTAGAAATACCAGCTGCATTCCATCAGATGGCATCATGACCATTAAAGTGGGGTCAAACCGCTATAACTCTGTAAATGTACAACATTTGCAGATCCGCCTGAACTTCAGGGCAAGTAAATAGGCAGGGTTATTTATTAATGGCAAACCTAGTTTGTACTGAACTCCATATCCCACCACACCAGCTCTGGAACTCCTTCCCAAAGAACTCAGATCGGCATCTCTCTACTTCTCTGCAGTCAAGTAAAGATGCTTTTATTACCCCAGGTGTTCAATGTGTAATTATATATGGCCAGTCTGATGAATGTGCTGGATATTGTTTAATTGTGTATATGGGTGTGTGAGTTTTTAATTGCATATTCTAGCTTTAATTCCCTTTGATTGTTTAATTGTGTTGCAACTTCTGTATTCTGTAGTTTCTAACTATTTTTCATTGTTGTAGGCCACTTTGGGTCCCACTTGGGGGAAAAATGAGGTATAAATAAAGGGAAGAAGGTGGAGGTCTACACCAGAGGAGTGAACAAGGCACACAGAAGGATAAATGCTCATGCATGATGCCTGCAGCTGGAGAAAGAACATCAGTGTTTTTGCCTTGCTTCAAAACCACACATTTGTGTGTATGAAAAGAAGCATAATAAAGAAGCTCAAGGGTGTGGAGAAACCCACAGGAAGTTTTGTGCTCTCACCAGATTTTCCTTCTTGCTTCGTGCCCTCTCCAGATTGCACACGCTGGAGACAGGACTCAAGTTTCACGATTTCCTTCTAGGCTCTTTCTCTTTCTGTTCCTGCTGTTGCTATTTCTTTTTTCCTTCTCTCCATCACTCGGCTCATCTTTCAGTTTCCGCGTTTCCTGACTGAATTCTTGGAAGGGGATGGGAAATTGGGAATGATGTCCAATTCTAGGAAAAGAAAACAGGGCTGGCAGGAGAGGGAGAGAGAGAGAAGGAGCAGGCTGCCTTAACTGGAACAAACAGCCCCTTTCCTGCTTTTGGCACCGGAAGCTCCTACACCAATTTTTTTAGAAAAGTTCTTAGCCAAGAGGATCAGACATTTTTTCACATTTTCACTTTTGTGTGTGTGTGTGTTAAGTATGTGGTGTATTGTTTAAATTGGATTTGTGTTGTTTAATTTTGTAAAACAAAACAAAAAAAGTAAGTTAAAATATAATCGGCTTTGGGGAGTGGGTTTACCTTTAGAGATAGTTTGATATGTTAAGTAATAAGTAATAGCAATAGTTTAAATCTAAGGGAAAAATATAGAATTAAGAATGAAACTATTATAATAAAAATGAGTATAATGAGAATAAGAATTAAAGATAGGTAACAAAAATATACAAGTAGTATCATATAGAATAAGCTGAATAAGTTTATGATTCTAATGGTAATAGAGAGAAATAATAATGTAAGTTTGCGTCGGTTGAAATTTTTTTTTTGTTTCACTATTATGTATATCACATGGTGTTTTATTTTTTGTTTTTTTTTGTTTTTTGTTTCTTTGCTGTATAATCAATAAAAATTATTAATAAAAAAAAGCAGATAAAAAAAAGAGGATCAGACATGTGGTTTCTATCAACAGTCCCCCCCCGCCCACTATGCCAAAGAGGTAAGGGCGACAGAGAGCAAAGTGGTAAAATCAGAAAGGAAAAAAGTTTCTCTGTATTTCTCATCTAACCAGGAAAGCAGCCTGAGTGTATATTTAAAAGGTTGGAAAGTTATTTCTTTAAAATTACTTTTTTTTAAAAAGTGTGCATCATAGAATCATAGAATCATAGAAATGTAGAGTTGGAAGAGACCCCTGGGGCCATCCAGTCCAACCCCCTGCCATGCAGGAACACCCTCAAAGCACTCCCGACAGATGGCCATCCAGCCTCTGCTTAAAAACCTCCAAGGAAGGAGACTCCACTGCACTCCGAGGCAGCAGATTCCACTGCCGGACAGCCCTGACAGTCAGGAAGTTCTTCCTGAGGTTCAGGTGGAATCTCCTTTCCTGCAGCTTGAATCCATTGCTCCTTGTCCTGGTCTCTGGAGCAGCAGAAAACAAGCCCCCTCCTTCCTCTACGTGGCATCCCTTCAAATATTTAAACATGGCTACCACAGCAGTCTCCTATAGATTTCTGGGATTTTGTAGTGTTTTTCATTTCATTTTTATTACAGTCAATAGGCCATTAAAATAACTTGTTAAAAACCATTTGTTAAAAACATTTAAAACGATACAAATATAAATAAATATAGTGGCTCACATTCACCAGAGAAAATGCAGTCAAAGTGATAATGGTAACGTACAATATAGATAAGCAAATATTTTGTTTACATAGACAAGGAAGATCTAGTTAACATAGCTAAGTTTAAAAATTTTGCTACTTGAAGAGTAATCTCTTTGTCAGAACCTTGCAATAAGATGACCATTAGAGACTCTAAGGCCCTTTTCGCACGGGCCTTTGCTTGCGCGACAGCCCCGTGAGCCTCGCGGGAGTGGGAGCGTCGCTCCGCACGACGCACTCCCACTTCCGCCCGGCTCACGGGGCTGAAGTGGCGCGAGCGCGGGTTTTTTGATTTTCGCGTCCAAGCGAAAATCACCCCGTGCTTACGCAACGCTCCCGGCGCCCACCCGCACTTACCTTTCGTGCGGAGCCTCCGGGAGCCGGCCGGGTCGCGCTTCCTTCCCTCCGCCCCTGCAGAAGGAAGGAGCGGGGTGGGGAGGTAGTGCTACGGACGCGACGCCCGCTTCGCGCGTGCGCGGGGGGACGCGACGCCACCCGCTTCGCGCACGGGGGGGGAATCCGGTGCGCGCGGGGGGGAGGAATCCGGTGCGACGCCGCCCGCTTCGCGCACGTGGGGTGGGAATCCGGCGCGAGGTCTCCCGCTTCGCATGGGGGGGAGGGCGGCTTGCGCGGCAAGCCTCCTTCGGTGCCGCTTCCCCGCTGGTTCCTTCGCCTGCGGAAGGAAGGAGGGGGAAGCGGCAGCCTCCCGGACGAGCCTTCTTGCGCTTGCTGGCCTCCCCCGCTTGCGCTAGAAGCCTCAGTGCGGAAAGGGCCTAAGGCAGTGGTTCTCAACCTTCCTAATGCCGCGACCCCTTAATACAGTTCCTCATGTTGTGGTGACCCCCAACCATAAAATCATTTTCGTTATTATTTATTTATTATTTAGTTAGTTATTTCCAACATCAAATAGATTGGAAACACTGCCCTAAATCACTGCTCTGGATAGACGTCTAATGCCTAAAAACTGGTAACCCTCCCCGCTTTTTTTTTTAAGCACAGGAAGCGTCCATCAATGCCAGAATTAAGGCAGTCGTTCTAGTTCTGAATGTTGGGTTTCCACAGTTCAAAAAGCCAGTCGCTCCCAAAGGCAAGGCCGAAACAGCCCACATTTTACACGAGGCGCAGGGAGGAAAGGACAGGGAGAGAGGAAAGATGGCGGCGGCAGAAGCAGACGCGTTTTGTTTCCCTCCCTTCCTCCCTCCCTTAAAGGGAGTGCGGACGCTGAACATACAAAAAGCGAGGAATGCAAGACAGTCCGGGCGAAGAACACAACACGTGCATGTGGCAAGCGCCAAGGGTCCACGCACAACAAAAGCAGGAGGAGAAAGTCATCCTGGCTATTTCTGCACTAGACTGTTATAGCGCTATGATTCCACTTTCACCATCCTATGGAATCCTGGGGTTTGCAGTTTGAACCCCAGCGCAGGGGTCTCAGAAGCACTGCTCCCATTGGCTGTGAGGCCACCTTCTTTTAAAGGGGGGGGTAGAATTGAGGAGCGGCGACCCCTGTGAAATGGTCATTCGACCCCCAAAGGGGTCCCGACCCCCAGGTTGAGAACCACTGCTCTGAGGGGCGCCCAGGGAAGCGTCGTGTAATGGGGTATAATAGGTCCTCCCTAGTCCCTTGGTAGAAACTACAACGAAATAGTGCATGTGATACAGATTCAATTTCCTGGTTATCACAGGGGCAGCATCTTTTGTTCAGTGGTGTTTTGTTGACTCTACCAGTTAGCAAATTTGAGGGAAGGACATTAAACCTTGCCAGGGAGGAAAGCCCTTCTATATTTTGGAACTGTTAACCAGCTTAAATATGGCATTCCATCTTTGCAAGGTAAGCATGGTAAACCCAGTGACTGAGGGGAGCAAGGTCCCCTGGATTTTGTAGTGTGATGAGGCACCACACAGCCCAGTGGCAGAGCATGCCAAGTCTTTTGCAACGCTACAAATCCCAGGATTCCATAGGAGGGAGCCAGGGCAGTTAAAGTGGAATCCATGCACTATAATTGTGCAGTGCGGAAGGCATGGATCAACAAGAGAGCGGTGTCTGTTCAAAGTGCTTCTAAAAATGCCCTGAACTGCTAACTCTTTCAAAGTATGGCAACCAGAAACTGATACTAAGAGTCATAAGCCATTTCCGCACTAGGCTGTTATAGCGCGATGATTCCACTTTCAACCTCCTCTGGAATCCTGGGGTTTGCAGTTTGCAGAAACTGCAAACCCCAGGATTCCAGAGGAGGTTGAAAGTGGAATCATCGCGCTATAACAGGCTAGTGCAGCCGGCCCCTCCCAAGACTGCAAACCCCAGGATTCCAGAGGAGGCTGAAAGTGGAATCATCGCGCTATAACAGGCTAGTGCAGCCGGCTCCTCCCGAGACTGCAAACCCCAGGATTCCAGAGAAGGTTGAAAGTGGAATCATCGCGCTATAACAGGCTAGTGCGGCCGGCCCCTCCCGAGACTGCAAACCCCAGGATTCCAGAGGAGGTTGAAAGTGGAATCATCGCGCTATAACAGGCTAGTGCGGCCGGCCCCTCCCGAGACTGCAAACCCCAGGATTCCAGAGGAGGTTGAAAGTGGAATCATCGCGCTATAACAGCCTAGTGCGGCCGGCCCCTCCCAAAACTGCCAACCCCAGGATTCCAGAGGAGGTTGAAAGTGGAATCATCCCGCTATAGCAGGCTAGTGCGGAAATGGCCATAGAGTTAGAAGAGACCACAAAGGTCATCTAGTCCAACCCTGTTCTGTCATGTAGGAAAACGCAATCCAAGCACTCCTGACAGATGGCCATCCAGCCTCTATTTAAAGCCTCCAACACAGGAGATTCCACCATACTGTGAGTCATGTGAAAAGGGCCAAAGCATCCCATTGCCACACTGTTCTTACTATATTACGTGCTATAAAGAACAAGGAGGGGTATGGAAAGTGATTTATTTATTTATTTATTTATTTATTTATTTATTTATTTATTTATTTTGGATTATGTATTATACGCAAATTGGCTGGATAAGCCTTTCTCATCCTATCTTATTTTTTTCATTTTTGTGCAATGGCTGGCTGCTAAAATACAATAAACTCTGGCCACTTCTGCAGTAGTCTGTTATAGCGCGATGATTCCACTTTCAACATCCTCTGGAATCCTGGGGTTTGCAGTTTCGGGAGGGGCCCGTCGGCCCCTCCCGAAACTGCAAACCCCAGGATTCCAGAGGATGTTGAAAGTGGAATCATCGCGCTATAACACGCTAGTGCGGAAATGACCTCTGACTCTGACTCCCAGGAAGTTCTTTTCCTGCAGTTCCAATCCATTGCTCCCCATCCTGGAGCATCAGAAAACTTACCATGCCAGCAAAGTCACTTGGCTGTTATTCAAATATAGTCTCATTTCTTGGTCCACTCGGGGGGGGGTACCATGCAGCAAAATACGACAATACCCACAAAAGAGGGATACTTTTATTTGGGTTCGTGGATTTTCGGAGAATTACGGTAGCTCGCAGGCGCCCGCCTTCTGTTTCGCAAGAGGCGGTCACGTGGCCCTGGGCAAGAACGGGACTTGAGGAGGAGGAGGAGGAGGAAGGGAAGAAGTCTCGCGAGAACTGCACCAGGCAACGGCGCAGCAAGATGGCGGCGCCGGAGACGGAGACGGCGGCTGCTGGGACCGGCCCTGAACAGGTAAGGGTCATGGCGTCCCTCTTTTTTTTTTTTTCCTCTCCCCTCTCCGCTTCCTCCTTCTCTCAAAGGAGTGTCCTTGAGGGGCTCCTCTTCCCTGCCGGGCGAACGCCCCCCGCCCCGGCTCACCTACCTCTTGCCCCAGGCTCCGGGGGGGGGCTTCCCCTCCTGCCCCGGCTCCTCCCTTCCCCTCCTGGCCGTCACGCAACTCCCACCTTCCACCAGAAGGGGACTCTGAGGCGGCTCTCCCTCTTCATGTTCCCCCGTCCATAGGCTCCATTTCCCGCGAGTGGTTTAATTGTAACGGGTTACATCTTCGTGCATTCGTTACTTTTTAGTTACAAGCGTTGAAGTCTCCCCCCCCCCTAAATTGCTCAGGGTAACTTGAGGGGGAAGGAAGGGAAGGGGGTGGTCCTTTTGTATTAGACTTCTGACCAAAACAACAACCCCGCGAGGAAGGCTTGACCAAGAGGCACGACACGGGCCATTTCCGCACTAGCCTGTTATAGCGCTATTATTCCACTTTCAACCTCCTTTGGAATCCTGGGGTTTGCAGTTTAGGGAGGGGCCCCTGAGGCTCCTCCCTGAACTGCAAACCCCAGGATTCCATAGGAGGTTGAAAGTGGAATAATAGCGCTATAACAGGCTGGTGCGGAAATGGCCATAGCCTTCCAAGCCGTCGTCCTACCCCAGGGATAAAGTTGATCCGAATCAAATTTATTTTATTTGTCCCTTGACTTTATTTGAAGAACCCCGAGGTAGCCTGTTTGGTTCTTATCTGCCCATTTTAATCCTCTTAATAAATCTGTAAGGCAGGTTTTGTGCCGAAAGGTGGTGACTAGACCAGGGTTCCTTAGGGAGCTTTGTGGCTGACTGGAGGATTTGAACCTGGGTCTCATCTATCTCAGTGTGGCAGTTATCGAAGAGCTTGCGTGCTTTGCAGGTCACATACCTCCATCTCATAATAAGCAGTGGGAGCTTTGGCCACTGTATAATACTTCCTTTGCCTGCACCAGATACCTATAAAGTCTCTCCATACTGTTTGACAGGCTGGCTCAACCCAGCATAGCAATGTCCTCTGTGTGGTTTCCCGCGTCAAGTGAGAGAAGGCTTTTGGTGTTTGGTCAGGTGCTGTTGTGTGGCAAATAGACTGTGTGAATTGGCTCTGGCCATTCAGGAAAGACATTCAACCCAGATTTCTCTCCACTCTAGGTCTCATGTTGCCTTGCACTATACAGGACCAGCGAGAAGACTTTTGATGGTCATCTGTCGGGAGTGCTTTGAGGGTGTTCCTGCATGGCAGGGGGTTGGACTGGATGGCCCCTGGGGTCTCTTCCAACTCTACCTTTCTATGATTCTATGATTCTTTTCTGGAGTGGCACACAGTGTTGGTCCAGCCTCCCATTCCTTTTAGATACACCTTTCTCTCTACTCTCTACACTTGGTTTCTATTTGATTTTCTTGATCCCTTAGACATTCTGTCTCTGTCTCCATTTCAGGCAGGGGTGAGCAACATGTGGCTTTCCAAATGTTAGTGAATGGTGACTCCTTTCACCATTGGCTGTGCTGACTAGGGCTGAAAGGAGTCGCAGTCCAATCTCTGGAAGGCCATAGGTTGTCCATCTCTGATTCTTAGGTACTTGCCCATGGACAGCCTCATATTCACTTTTCACTCCTCAACAACCTCTGAAACAAATTCTTTCTACTTTTCTCCCTTATAAAGAAAATAGGAGCTCTGATAATTCTGCCAGTTGTCATCCGACTTGTATGTCAGTCTCCATTTCTGCTTTTGCTCCCATCCTTTCTTGGTCAGCATCGTTCTTTTTGTTCCAAATTTAATCCTTCCTGTTTTTCCCCACCTCACCATATTACCATCATAGCAACTTGCCCCTTAAAATAATAGATCCCATTTTATACTCTCTCTGTGTTACCTTAGGTTAAAAGGATTTCATGGTGTGTTCTTCAGCATCGTCTTGTATACGTCTGCTGTTCTTGTGGAATTGCTAATCCTTTTTCTTCTTCATCCGAATAATCGAACTTTAGCCTCCCTGCCCTAGGGAACTGCTTTATTTCCGCCTCCCTTCATCCACCCACATGAAATTTCCCCTTTGGCCCTGCCCATTCTGTCATTTTTCTAACATCCTTTTAGAAATACCTTTCTGCACAGTGCTTTTTAATCTGTCAAATGAATGCTTTCCCTCTACTCATTGCCCCCTCATGCACTTTTGCAAGTTCTCTTTCCCCAGTTTCCATATGGAAAATATTCCACCTGTCATTAAAATCTTTCAGTTTGCTAGTTTCAGGATCCTGGGAGCTTTTGGCTTGTTCTGAAGGGCAGTGCTGTTTCCTGAGCGACATAGTTTAGACCAGATAGCCTGTCTTCTCTCTGCAGGTAGTAATCTTTCTCAAAGTCAGTTATTCTTGACCTGTACACAGGAAATACTACTGTGCAGTGAGAAAAAACATAATTAAAATCCACTGTCAGTCCAAAGACCTCACCAATAGCAGATACTTCCTGCTATATGTCTAAAATGATTCATTGCTCTGCCCTGGTATACTTCTATTCGCCTTCTGCTGGAGAAGACAACTCTGTCTTGTCTCAACTATGCGTGTGACTGGATCAGTCCCTTGCTCCTGAGGTGCAGCAGAAAAAAGTGTCACTTGCATCTCTGGGTGAGTTACAGGTTTGTGACTTGCCTCTCCTTCTGAGATGAAGCTCTCTCAGGAAAGTAACTCTTTCGAACACAGGACTCCATAAGGGTGGGAATTTTGTACTCTTTCATTCTCTAAAAATACACCGTTGAGCAAAGCCTCCATTTATAGTTCTGAGAAATTTGCCATAGCTATCAAATGTTAGGGTAACAGTGTGTGGAGAACTCCCTGTTATAACTGCTAGGATCAGTGTGGTGGGTGGAGGAAACCACCCTTCCACACCTGTTTTTCTATCCATTGCTGGAAAGCTGCCACATATTGCGTATTTAATCCTTTTGTTTGCCATCCATATCTTAACTGTATCACAGTGTAGATTTTTTTTCTTACTTTGGGATTCCCCAAGATGATATTACCTGAATACGCCGTTCTACTTCCCCATTATTTGTTCTCTGTCATCTTGATTTCCGTATGCTGAAAGCTAATGCCTTCTCTGCTTTAGATTTAAAAGCAGTATTGTTCCAAATTAATAAATTTGAATTCATTCTCAGAGCCCTAATTTCCCTGTAGTGGCTTTCAGTTTGGATGATGAATTTCCTGCCTGCCAGTCATTGCTTATTGAGAAAAGAATTGTGTGGTTTAAAAGTAAAGTTCTGTGATGTATTTTAACATTCAGATGAGGGTAGATAGGCAAACTTGCTCATCTGAACAGTCTTCTAGCCCAGGAGGGAGGAAATCACGTTGCCCTCCAATGTGGTTGGACTGCAGCTCTCAGGAGCATCAGCAGTAGTGAGGAATGCTGGCAGTTGCCGTCGAACGATGTCTGAAGGGCCTCATGATTGCCAACCCTGGCTTATGTAAATCCTATCAATTCAGCGGGTTTCCTCTGGTTGAGAGTAGCAATTGGATTTGGGCTGTAACTTTCTGCACTTATTGAGCTGCTTTCGGGGAGTGACTGAGAACATGAGTTGAGTTTTAGTTCTGTAGAACAATATTAATAGAGAGGCAGTAGCATACCTTATTCTTGATGTGAAGAACATAGCTTAGCTAAATTCTGCATGACTTTCCTCAGATCACATCAGGAATCCATATAGTAAGAACTAATAGTAATTACATGTTCCTTTTCTGTAGTATTCAAGCCATTTTGTACATAGGGTTTTTATAATCCTTTTAAAAGCCCTTAAAGGGAGGCAAGTAAACATATATACAAAGCTTTTGATACATGCCTTTACTGAAGGTCTTGAACAGGGGCAAGAAATGTGCAGCTCTTCAGCTGCTGTTGGCCTGCAGTTTTATATCATCTATCACTTCTGTGCGACTGTGGTCTCACAGACATTTTTGTCCAAAGATTCCCACTAGTCCAAGGCTACGTAACCAGTGGTTAGAGATTTTGGAGGCTGCAGTCCAAAAGCATCTGAAGGGCTAGCATTGCCCATTTCTGGGTTAAATAATAGCAGCCAAAGGAGAAAAATAATTGGAGAGTCCTCACAAGTGTGTATGTGTATCGGGGGAATCAACAGTGGAATTGTGTCAGGACTAGTGCTGTTTGAAATTTGTAAATGATCTGATAATCAGGTTCACAGATTGCAGTATGGTTGGGTTTCATCACCTACAAAGTCTTCCAGAAGGAATTTTCCAAAGTTGAGTTAATGGAAATGAAGTGGCAAACAGCTTCAGTTATTAAAATGGGTGAAGCGAGGTACACTGCCACAAAAAGCACCAACAACATAGAAAAGTTTGGGATCTGACATCTCTGTGACTCTTCAGCAAGAGAGGTTGAGATCACTCTAGACAAGAGAAGAGATGCTTCGGTAGCAACACAGTTGCAGTAAAAAAGGAAACTTGTTGGAAGGTGTTAAGAAGGGAGTGGAAGCTATCATAAATGCCTTCATACAAACTTTCAGTGAGCCTGGTTTTGATTCCCGTCCCCCCCAATGAATGCTGTGCCCAGTTTCGGTCCCGTCCTCTTCTGTGCTCCCAAAATAAATATTATAAAGAAGGAAGACAAGTGGAAGAGGATTAATAGAATTATCCTGGGGTCAACACACTTCTGTTCGAGGAGAGTTGAAGCATTTTGTGGCCTTTTAGTTTGAGAAAAACAGACAATAACATAATCAATCACTTCATAAATCTTCTTTACGTGGAAAAAGCAGGCAAAGGTGTGAACCCCTCCTTCCACTAGTACAAGTACATAAGGATCAGAAAAGATTGGTGGCAGATTCAGAACAGGGAAAACATGTTTCTTCAAGCAAAACATTAGCAGCAGCCGCTAGATTAGGCATGGACAACAGCAGCAGAAGCCACTGTATGCTCTGGGACTTTTAGGGGGCTGGATGGATAAAAAAAAGTCAAAAACATCAAGAAAGGGTCTTGCAGTCCATTTCTAGTTCTCAAAAACTGGTATTTTTAAGAAGCTAAAAAGTATGGGAAGGCCTTACAGTCAGTTTCAAAAGTACATTGTTGGTAACTGGAGGCTTCCAGAAGCTATTATTCATCCTCTCTTTCTGGACAAAAGAAAGTCTATCTGGCTGTACTGGAGGTGTTACGGGCCACAGAAACATCTGTGAGGACTGCACCTGGCCACACTTAACCTGTCCCAGCATAGAAGGATGTTCTTGTAAAGGAGGATAAAAGGAATTAGTAATTTAAATAATAGCCCCATTATGAAATATGATTTTTTTTATGGACTTAGGCTCCCAGAATCTTTTCCAAGCTCTGATTAGTTGGCTGTTGGAAACAGGCACAGGATTAGATGGGGCCTTTTCTTGAGCCAGTGGAGTTCTTCTTAGATCATGGTTAGTGGTTTTGTCACTGTACTATAGAAGGGGTTGGGGAATAAAAGCTGGGTGATAGTGGCTTGTGAATTCATGAGTGGTTTGGAATTTGAAGTGTTCCCGTGTGGTCACAGCAGTAGGCAGAAGTGGTTTTAAATCAGCCAAGATGTTTGAGCTTCTTGATTTGGTCTGAAATGGGCTCTTACTTATACTGTGACTTCCTGTTTTTCTCCTCATGTCTAAAGCAAGTGACTAGCAATGGAACTGCAGGGGGAGGAGAAGGAGTTGTGGACACCCAGCAACAGAACCAGCCCCAACAGCAAGCTCCAAATGCCTGGCAGGTCATTAAAGGAGTCCTCTTTAGGTAAGATCTCAACGTTTATGGAACTGCCAGTTTGTATTTTGCGTGTGCATGTTTGTGTACATATGAAATTTGATGGAAGGCTATGTGTGTTGGGATTTCTCTGCTTCCTTTAAATCATCTCATTGTCGGTTTACTGGTCATGAGTCATGTTTTTAGATTTCTGTGAAGCAACAGTAGTCCTCTCCAGTATCAAATGTCTCAAAATATTAATTCTGAGATGCTTTATCATACTCAAAACTCATTGCAAACCTAATACTTTTTGCAATAGCCATAACCCCGTTGTGCTGATTTGGGAGGCAGATGTGCTAAGGAAACAGTAACTTATCTCTGCCTCCTTCTACTGCCCCACCATACGTGCTAGGTGCTCTGAGCTTTGAAAAATTCCCTCACTAGCCTAAAACAGCAAGGAGGAGTAACACTGGGGGGGAAAGGAGATGTTCTCTCTTGTTGCTTTCTGGGCCTTACAACTTCTATATGCAAACATTCCCTACATTTTTATTTTATTTATCTTATTTATATCCCACCTTTTGCCTGGCCCAGGATTCAAGGCTATAGAAAGCTGACTCTCCAGGAGAAGTCTATGTTATAACTGTGTCCTTTTCTCATGTAATTTTCAGTGCCTGTTATGGGGGGACATTCAGGCTGACATAACTCCTGCCTACTTGCAGGTTGAAGTGGTACATTCCAACAAAACCTTTACTACCTCAACTGCTCTTTGTGAGAGTTAGGCCCCACAGCCTTATATCCTTAAGGAGCATAATGTTGCTCCTTCTCCCCCTGTGTGCTTACTCTGGCTGTTTCTGCACTAGACTGTTACAGCACTATTATTCCACTTTCAACATCCTATGGAATCCTGAGGTTTGCTGTTTAGGAGGGGGCTGGCTGGCCTCTGTCATTTCATATGATTCTGTTCCAAAAGCAGAAAGTTCATAAGATCAGTGTAGGCTTGACTGAGTCTGTGTGACAAAGTACATTTTATTAATAATTTACTACCTGCCGCCTTAAGATCAGATTGCAGCTTGAAGTATAAGGCAACAGAGTTCATCATTCTTCCTGCCAGATTTTTGGCATTTTCCTTCAGGGCAGAGGTATTCGTGAGGTTTCTTGTATGTACGTTAAAAGCCAGTTGCTTAAATGTTGCTTGAAATCTTGATAACTTGGTTTATAGATTGCAAGTGATGAACTTAGAAATATCTGTTCTCTAGTTTCTGGTCTGTGTGTCGCAACAATGGGGGATGCTGCAAAAGACTCATATAAAAGAAGCAACAAGGTATACTGATAATATTTTTATTTCTCAGTGCATTCAAAAGCCTCAGTGTTTTTCGGGATGCACAGGCCTTTTGGAAGGAAAAACTGCCAAATATAAGGAAGAAACTCAGATAGGGACAACATATCTGAACATCAGTAGTGTGCCTTTTTCATATCGCTGCATGAGCAGCATATATTGTTCTGAAGAAAGCAGACTTTGCAGTGCTCTGCTGGATTAATGTATTTTCTACGCAATTTATGTCCCCCTATACATCACCTTGAATGTCAGTGTTAGGTTCTGGATAAACACAATGTGCTGCATGTTACAGTAGAACAGGCCCAGATGTTCCAAGGCTTTTTATTGGCTAGTTAATCCAGTGAGGAGCTCTGCTGAGGACCACTATCAAAATTTCTTTTGCGTATAACTCAGCAATGTATGTCACACACACCCTATCTTCCTGAAACCAAAGAGGAATATTTCTTTCCAACACACTTCTAAGGGCACCTACTGGGTTGCATTATATTTGTTTCTCACTTTGGTTAAGCTACAAGTTACTGAGAGTCGATGTAATGTAGTGATTTGAGTGTTGGACTATGGATCTGATGACCAGAATTCAAGTCTGTGCTCAGCCATGGAAAAACCTTCTGAGTGACCTCAGCGGATGGCAAAGACAAACCCCTTCTGAATAAATCTTGCCAAGAAAATCCTGGTTCATCTTGGTTGCCATAAGTAAGAAATTACTTGAAGACCCACAACAAGAGTTACTAGGTTAAAGTCACCCATGATTGCTGGCGAGCTCTTGCCAGTTAGGCTTTTGGATCAATGGTCTGATTTGGTATAAGGCAGTTTGTCATGTTCCTATGTAGAGCTTGGAAAGTCACTTTTCTGGGTTGCAATTTGCAGAATTCCACAGCCAGCTTGACTGTTGTCTGTACTGCCCAGAGGATTCTGTGAATTTTAGACCAAAGAAGTAACTTTCCCAAGTTTGTTTATGTCCCCTGCTGTGGGAGTAAGTCTGAGACTGGCCATTCATTCACTTTACTTATGCCTTGCTTTTCCCATTCAAGGAGCAGGATCCTAGCCATCCAGCCTAATGTTCCTATGTGTGAGGAATCATTTGCTCAGCAGCCTGCAGTGGGTATCTTGCTGAAGAAGGAAGGGGCCTCCTGTGCTCCTGGGAGGGAAAAGTGGGATGAGGGCAATGGAAGCAGCAGTGAGAGGATGAACCAACCTCTTGATCAAAAAGTGGCAGCAAGCAGACCTTGGAAAGCATGTGTTGCGGCAACTGAGGTGTGACTGGAAGCTTTTTATCTCCTGGCCAAGCATACCCTCCTCCTGGTCCAAAATAGTAACTCTGACCAAAGCCCAAAACTTCCATTGAGAGAAATTTGCTGCCATAGCCTCTCGTTGCTGCACACCCTGCCATGTTGCGATCTTAGGTGGCCTACATCTTGCCTGACTGTCTTTAACAGCTTAATTGAAGACTTCTAAAAACTTTTGAACATATGTCAAACAGCCATCTTCTTCCTACCACACTTTCTTTGTTCACTCCTTTCTTTAGAAACACAAACATTATGTGGAAGTAATTAATTAACCATTTAAGATACTACACATCCAAAAGTGTGAGGAAAGGAAGGAGACATGTAATGCTGAAGCAGATGGTGTACTGCATAGGGTCTAAAAACAGTATGCTTGAAAATATAAATGTATTTATTTTAAACTGTCACCCACCCTATTCTTGGGGTTTAATCCCACATAAAGGATTGTTATGTGCTACAAACTAGATATCACCAAAGCACTGGTTGTTCTTCATCACAGCCTTGCTGTAGTTTTCTGCTCTATCCATGGAGACAGCCAATGGTAGTAGCACACCTTTGATGCTGCTCCTTACTCCCAGTGTGGTGGCCCTTTACAAGGGTTGTAGTTTGTTGGGCAGGAGCTTACTCTCTTTTTTTATATTTTTTTTTTTGGTTTCAGCTGCTGCTAGTGCTCTAGTCTTGCCTGTCTTTCACTTATACTACTCCAAGAAGTGTACAGGACTTTAAAGCATGAGGGGAAGTCAGAGTTGAAACAGGATCTATCATTGGGAGCAGCAGCTGCCCAGGGAACGTGTGTGTGTGTGAGTGTACAAATGAAGGTTCCAGAGTATATGGGATCAGCTGATGGGAAAGGGTAGAGTCACTCTTCCAACAACAAAATCAGGAGATGTTACTTCAGACGGTCACTCTTCCTCCTGAAGTTCCAGTCACCGTTCTGCTACTTGTGAATCAAAACAAGCTCACCTGGCTAGCTGAACAAATTAGAGGGAGCCAGCCCATTTTCACACATCAAAATGGCCACTGCAGATCAAGGTGACCCTATGGCAAAGAGAGACCAGCACTTCTGCTTCCCAAACCTCTGTGGTAGCTTTTGCTTGAGAAGCTGTATTGGTTCCAAGAGCTGCGTCAGCAAAAATGTTTCTGGCACCCATGCAGTGCCAGCCAAGCAGCAAAACGTCTGAACGATTAGAATGGTTAAAATAATTTCAATTTATTAATGCAAATCATATTGGAACAAGGTCAGTGCTGAAGTGTCCTACCTCCCTAAAACTGGGCAAGCTCTGAAAAAGCACTTCAGAAATTGTGAGCATACAGAAATCATTGTAATCTTTACTTGGCGAGGGTCCCCTTCTCATGGCTTAGATGGATCCAGAGCATTACCTTGAAGTTAAACTAATAATTCATCTTCACCAAGCTGAGAATTTTCCAGATAATTGTTGCGTTATTTTAAGTAGGGAGGCTCAGCAGAAGTCATAAAACAGAAATCTTCAGTTTCTTTAGAGCAGGGTTGGGACTCATGTGCCATCCAGTGTAGCAGTTCCCAGCATTCCTCACTCTTGGCTATGCTGGCTAAAGACTGATGAGTGTTAAGTCCATCAATATCTGGAGGGCTGCATGGTTTATTTATTTAGTTGGAATATTTTTACCCCACTGCTCAAACAAGAGGGCTCTAAGAGTGCCTTACAAGTTATTAATTTGACAGTTCCTGCCCTCAAGCTTCCAGTCGAAATAAGACCTTAAGGAAAAGGGGATGACAGTAAGGGAGGAGATTAATGCTAGCAGATGCTGACTGCCCCATTCTCCTTCTGAGGCCAGAGCAATGGCAGTCAGAATGGAGGAAGGACTTCTCACAAGCCACTGAGCTAAGGGACAATAGAGCTATACCTGGCTGTTCTTCTCTCCCTCAAAGGCCAGAGCAGTAGCAGTTGAAACACAGAGGGGGAGCCTCTCACCAGCTGCTGGGACAAGGCATAATAGAACTGGGCCTGGCTGCTCTTCTCTCCCTCAGAGGCCAGAACAATGGGATAACTATGCACTTATATGGAAGCATTGCTATTACACAAGGCATCACAAGGGCTTCTCCCCACAGTAATTCAGTCAAAGATAAGCAACTTAAAAGAGCATACAAGAAAAACCACATTTTCATAAAGCTTGCCTGTCTGATCACCCAGTCTTTGCTTACCAAGGGTGTGCAGTGCTTTCTGAGTGTGAAGAAATGATGATTTGGCTTTTGTCTGGCTTTAAACTGTTTTTCCCCCAGTTAAGTAACTGTATATGTATGTGTGAATTTGTTGCAGAGCCTGTACATACGTACCTGTGTGTGCGCACATGTCCTTGAATGAAGGTGACATTGCCTCTTGAGTGTGAATTTCAAATTAAAAGATACCAGTCACTGAATAAAGAGAGCAAGGCATTTTTCATCAGATTTGTAGTGCGGGCAAGCTCTCCTGGGTTTGTGAATTTCGCCAATGAATCATAAAGCAGCGGAAGCTGACAGCGCTGTACTTCATTCTTCCCAGGTGGCTGATTATCTTCAGCCATAATTTCAAACCCACTAGCCTGTTAATGTAGGAGGAAAATATGTGAGTCTTCTTTGCAGTGCTGATATTCACTGTCCAAGGCGCCAGGGTGGGTTGCAAAGACTTTGGGTTCGGTGTTTTCTCACGGAAGCAAACTTCAGCAGCAAGCGTCTCCCACAAGGCAGGAGACTTGCTTAACTAAATGGCTTGTCTTCCTCTATTTCTCCCCGCTCCAATGCAATTAAGATTTTATTAAACTTGTATCAGTTAGATTTTCAGAGATCCAGAAACATGGTCACCTAGTGGTGAACAGAGCTTTTATGTTTTCCTTACTTCCAACATATTCTACCACCGTAGAAAGAAATGTAGAAAAGGCTGGCAAAATACACTGAAGCACAGAGTGTTTCTTTCCAAATGGTGCCAGGCTGTGTCTTGTGCTGGAATGCAGCACCATGGTCATGGGTTGGCATGGAGGGATTACTGTGAATGCATGCACCATTCACCCCCTCCTTCACTGGTCAGTTGGTTTGAAAAACATGTACTCGCTTTGTCTTTGCAGAACAGGAAGGAAGAAAGCCAAGTATCAGTCATTTGCCACTGGGAACAAAGATTGGCTACCAAGCCTAATCAGCCTATGTGGACCCCTGTTGTGGTCCTTTTGCCAAGTTTTCAGACAGAGAAAGCTCAATCCATGGTATTTTTTTATGTCTCTAAGGGCCAGTGGTGTGTGTTTTTCATTTCCACTATCAAAAGACTGGAGAGGGAGAGTCTTCTGACCATACCAAAAGCAATAGTCAGGGAGTGGAGGTGCTGAGGTTTATTCAAGCCTTTGGGAGTATTGTTGAAATGATGCAAGAAACTGAATATTGCTGGAGAGGCTTCCTCTTAGGTCAGTGCTGCTCAGAGTAGTCCCTGGACTACTCTGGTCCCCAGGCCATTGACTTGCCAATCTTTTGTGAGTTTCTAAGAAAGAAATAGTTGTAGTCACTGGGCCCAAATATGGTGCTAGTCCTTGAAGCACAGGGGAAAAAAATAATGGCCAGTCCCACATGTCAGGTAGCCTGAGGAGCACTTATTTGAAGTCACAATACATCCAGAATATCATCTAGGTAGCTCAGTGCCACAAGGTGCCCCTTGCTACTCCTTTTCCCACCAAACAGCTTGGGCCATCCAGGGCAACTGTCTGACACAAGCACTGCTACCAGATGTTTATAGAGCTAGCTGCTTGAAATGGCTTGTGCAAGTATCCTCGCTTCAAGGGCTGCCAAAGCATCAAAGAGGCTTCCTGGACCGGATTGAAAATCTTAGCTTGGTGGTCAGCCCGGTGCATTCAGGAAGCCCACAAATATAGCTTGAAGGCAGTATCCTGTTCCTATTGTCTGGCCCCCCCATCTGGTCTTCAGAAGCATGCTTTTTGTGAGCAAGGGAGTTCCTGTTTAACTAACAGGGCTAGTAGTCATTGTTAAGCTTGTTATCCGTGGTCACCACAAACCAGTCTTGATGGCAGTGCTTTCCCACACAGCCAAACTTCCTAAAGATTTCAGAGAATCTGTCCATTACTAAATTATTCTTCAAAGGAAGTATAGATGTAGTCAACAAAGAGATCTAGTCCATAAAGCCCCTGATGGCTCAGGTCTGTGCTATTTGACAAACCATATTATTCCACTGAAACCTGCCTGGGCTTTGAGATCTTCGGGAGTGGTGGTTCTTGCAGTCCTACTATTCTCAGCGGCTCATCTGGACAGAACACAGGAGAGGGCCTTCTTTGTGGCTGCTCCTAGGCTCTGGGTGGGGAGTATTTACTCTGTGTGTGTATATATATTTCAGATAAAAAGTAGTCCTCTGTGTGCATGTGTATTTCAAATAAAACAGTTAGTCCCATGCAGCTTGTTCATGTACTGCTTCTACTTGTTAAACAACAACAGTACTGGCAGAGATAAATATTGAGAATTGCGGATGTGTTGTCTTAATGCCATAAGTATGGTTCTGACACCCATTTCGAGTTAACACTTTTTTTAAAATATCTTTTTGGGAGACAGGAGAGATAAACATCAGCAGAACTGAAGGCGGTGGCCTTCAGTTCTGCTGATGTTTATCTCTCCTGTCT